>JASAMY010001717.1:0-40567 GCA_030248085.1 Paralinhomoeus sp. GSCO2_6 | reverse complement strand
GCAGAGTGGCGCATTGTTACAAACAAGATGGCGAATAAAATGTCCGTTGAAAGAACGCGCAGCGTAGTAGAGAAGAGTAGTAGTAGAACTCGAGTAGTATCAATCAATATCAGAAGGCGAGTCGTTTCCATCTACAAATGTCAGTTGTGCATGTATCTAAGGGTTCCGCATCCCAATCGGCCGTTCTAGTGTGCGCCAGCGCCATCGCCACCGTCTGGCGTCGACTCCATCGCCTCGCACTTCCAGTTCTCGTTGGTGTCGTCCTGCGCGGTGCAGGCGAGGCCGACGCCGGCGAGCGCGTCGGTGACGTCCGAGAGCTGGATGTGCTCGTAGCTGCGGCCGGGCAGGTGCAGGCCGCGCTTGATGTGCTCCGTCGCGCGCAGCAGCAGCTCGCCGCCCTCGCTGAAGCCCGTCGACGGCTGCCAGTAGCGCGTATTGGCGATGAAGAACAAGTCGAAAGCGTCGCGCCGCTGGTTCTTCAGCCTGGTCGCCAGCAAGTAGAAGACCTGCGCGACAACGCCGCTGCTGCGTCGACGCGTCGGCTCGCAAAATGCGCGCACCTTGTTGTAGACGCCGCTCAAGTAGTGCACGTCCAAGTCGGACGTGTAGTTGCGCACGTCGCCGATCGACGAGCCGTCGCATGGCGGATCGTCCATGCACCTGAATGAATGCGTGTCGTCATTCAAATGTAGCCGGTAACCTCCTACCGTTGGTAACGCGGCGTCTTGAGAATGTCGAATCCGACAAGGTAGTTGGCCTTCTCGTATCCACGCAGGTAGGCCTCCGCCGTCTTGCCTAAAGACGAGCCAAGCACAGAGCCGCGTTCTTGGAACTCTGCAGTCTGCACTGCGCTGGGACTCACCGGCCATGTCAGAGAAGGCCTCGTCCAGGCCACCGGACTGGCCGTCGTAGATGAGGTTGGATGTGCGCTGAGTGACGCCGTGCGATATCTAAAGACCGCCGTCTATGTGTCGGTGGCCAACGGACAACTTTTCACAAGCTGTAGGAGGCGACGCGCCTCGTGGCCGACTGTCTCGAGATCGCTGAGCGGGTAGAGGTTGTCGTGGCCGTCGCCGATGGTGATGAACTGGCCGTCCCAGATGGCGTTCTCGTAGCGGAACTGGTAGTGGACCTTGAGGAGAAGCGGCAACGGAATGGGATCGACGCCGTAGTACTCGCGGTACATGTCGACGACGACGCCGCCGTGGTAGTGCGCGTCGTTCAGGGGAGACTCGGCGCCGTTCACCTGAACGACACATCTTCATGCGTTCGGCGCCAGCTGACCGCTGAGCGCCTAGAACCTGGCGCTTCTTGTTTCGGTAGCAGCGGAACTTGTGCGGCGCGTTCTTGCGATTGCTGCGTCGGTGCTTCAGGTCGACCGTCAACGCTTTGTCGTTCTTCAGAAGACAGTAGCCGTTCTCCAGGTCGGTGACGTCGAACTCGTGCAGGAAAAGACCGATCTTCTTGTTGCCGCCGAGCCCGCTGCCTTTCGCCAACTTCTCCGTTTTGATTCCCTCCCATCGTCTGAGCACGTTGCCTGAAAACGCAAACATTCTGTCTTATATTTCAGCCTCCGAAAATCTCTTGCGGTCACCTTCTTCGTCGACGATCATGTGCGGATAACTCGGCACCCTATTAGCGTCGTGGCCGTTTCTGAACTTGACCAAGTAGGCCAGCTGGGCGTCACTTGAGCGCGGGTCGACATAGACGACGGGGTGAATGTCGTCACGCAAGTGGTCTTCGGCAGCGGAGTCGACGATGCGGCGGCCACCTCGGACTGACAGCTTCACCTTCGCCAAAATGGCCGCTTGATTCGCGGCCAATCGCTCTCCGTCTCCAGCCTTCGGGTGGGATACACAGGCTTACACGCTTGAATCACGCTCATGCAAACCAGAGTGACGCATTGAACCTTGACGACGGCATCTAGGCCGTTGACGACGTGTCCGGTGAAAATGCGCGTCTTCTTGTGATACACATGGTGGACTGTTACTTCGTATCCAAAGACCTCGATCTGAAGGACTGATTCAGTTCAGTGCAACTTCTCGGTTGAAAATCCGTCAGGCAGGAGTAGGACTCACCCCATTGTGCAACTGCTTCACTCGAACGGTCTTTCCGTCCGGAGAGTCGAGTTCTCTGTCTCGGTTGTAGGACAGGCCTTCGACAGCGTTCAACTGGAAAGGTTTGGCAAGCTCAGGTTTCCACAATTTCGTCGTGCGGACGGCCCACCGCAGAGACTCCGTCAGCCGCCTGTTGCGCAAGATGCAGTTCGCGTCGGAGAGGCGCGACTCCTCGAGTGCCATCGACGATCGTTGCCGACAGCTCGACAACGTTCACCTTGACCGCTGTGGTCGACACTGCCGCCAGACATACGACGGCCAGCACGGACGAAAGATCCATCCTTGTATTCGCAGTCGCAATTCAAGTGCCACTGCGGGAAGCGCGGCAACCGAATGCTCCGACATAAACCCGTTATCTGTGACACGTAAAATTCTGCAAAAGCAACCCCCGCCAGCTTCTGTCGTAACTTCAGCATGGCATGATGGAATCCGAGCACGAAGGATGATGTCGGCAGCGTCTCAACTTTCACGGAGGTACGGTGCGAGATGTAACGTTTGACTTCACTCTGGCGAAGAGCTAATTGTATTTGCGGTTCTGCAAAAAATCGGTTTGGAAGAGGTTAAGGTCGTCCATTTTATCGTTTTAACAGGTCGTCATCGAGGTGTCTGTTCTTGAAAAGATAACTGTCGCTGCTATGCTCGTTAGTATTACGACGCCGACAAAGTACGCGCCAGTTTAACAGTAGTTTTAGCACCTCTGCCGTCGCCACACCCGTCATTTATTGACCCTTTTGTAGGCCGAGCGCAACTGCTCTTCACTGTCGACAAAGACCAGAAAAGTCTGACTAAACCTGTGGCGATTCAACTGCAGTGCTTTCACATGTACGGTTAGGTTCTTACGATTTACTGTTTTCTGCTCAAGCAAGTCGTTCTTTCTCTTCACTACGCTAATTATGTAGGAATCAGCCTTGTAGTGGTGCACCTGAGCAGTGCATGTAGTGTTCCATATAGGTCGGAACAAAGTTCGTCATTCGTCTCTTACACAGCACGCCACACAGAAAGAGGACGAGAGAGACATCACAGGCGAGGATCACGAGGAAGGGGTGTCGTGAGGGGAGAAGGGAAAGACAGACGGCCGTTCAGGGGTTGTACTCGATGGGGATGTTCTTGCGGCGGACCATGCCGTCGCCCTGGAACCACTCGCGGCGGAACTGCTTGGCGGCGCCCTCCGGGGCGTTGGTCCACTCGACGGTGACGCGGTCGTTGTTGGTGTCGGCGGAGGCGTAGTCGAACGCCTCGCAGCTGACGGCCAGCAGCACCGACTCCTTGGGGTCGAGGCAGCCGGCCGGCGGGTCGACGGAGAGCCGCTGCATGTTCGTCGTCTTGATGGCCCAGCCGATGCGCCGGCTGCCGTCGTTCTGCACCGCCACGTGGTACGTGTGCTTGTCCGCGAACGGCGCGTTGTACACCAGCTTCGCGTGCGGCTGCGTCAGGATCTCGCCCGGCGGAAGAGAGGCCATCGTTCTTCGTTCCTTTCTTGTTTCAATCAAAACCAATATAAAGAATAAAGAAATCAATAAAAACCGAAGTGTGATGACGGAGTCGTTGGCTGCTCTTAATCAAGGCCACACGAACATGGCGGTTATCCAATGAATGTCAAGCTCTACTTTGTAATTTCCGGTACGCGTGTGCCGATGTAGTTCAACGACATCTTTTGGACTAGCTTATTTGCATATGTGACCACACTTCCATTTCTTATAAATTTGTTTATATAATGTTTATGTTTATGTCATCTTATAATTCGGCAAAGGATCAAAATGGGTTACAGTAATTTAAACGTGTCATCTATCAAAGAAAAGCAGTAGGTTGAAAGGTTGGATAGACTGAGCTCTGAGAATATGTAGGTCTCAATACTTCGCTTGACAAGCGCCATAAATACTACCTACTTGCATATGTACTTTGCATATGTACCACATGTACTTTGCAACACAGAAAAAAGCATTGCACAAACGCGACTATCGCGGTGCTGGTTTCCTTTGAGCACACAATTCTTCTGTCCCAAACCAAACATATGTAAATCAAAGTTCAGAAAATAAACCGAAACATACAGTACCTACCTATATTCGACAGCAGAGTAACCATTCGCATGTGTCGTTCGCTTCTGTTTTCCTGCTTGTTGGTTCTTTATCACTTTTGCATAATCTCGCAAGACCAATTGTCCTTGGCCTCGTTGAGGGGCTGGCAGTGGATGCCGACGGCTAGGAAGGCGTCGCGGATCGCCTCGAGGGTCACCTTGCGGTAGTCGTTCTGTGGCAGGTGCATGCCGCTCTTGAGGTGCGCCGCCGCTTTGAGCGTCAGAGCCGCGCCTCGCGCAAAGTCGGTGGTGCTCGTCCAGTAGCGCGTGTTCGCCACGTAGAAGACGTCGAACGCGGCGTGCAGGTGGTCGCCCGTGAAGTTGGTCGCCATCAGGTAGAACGCCTGCGGGTCCAGCCCTGTCAAGGGGTGCGCCTACGCGCCTTCGATCCGACCTTGTTGAAGACGCCGCTGGAATGGTGGACGTTCATGTCGGTCGTGTAGTTGCGCGCGTCCTCGATCGACTTGCAATCGCACGGAGGGTTGTCCATGCACCTGGAGAGAACCGTCGGAAGTGCAAGGCAACTTGACGCTAGTGGAATTGTGCACAGTCAGGTGCAAGTTCGTGCGTTGGAGCTTCATTACGACGGTAGACGAGCGCGCCTTTGTCAGATTGACAACGACAAGATTTTGGGAAATAGACAAAAGCAAGTCTAAAATGGGTATTGTAATACTGTGTGGTTGTGTGTGTGCATTTCAACGCAGAGTCGAAACAGTGTGCCGGAAACCTTAGGGGCGCCTGTCCTTTTGTAATCTCGTGTCCAACGCCCCAGTTGAGTCGAAGGAAGCCATTGTGGTACGCTTCTACCGTTTTGCCTGAATTCCCATCGTGATACATCGTGATACCTGTGCCGCAGTGGACGATCGGATGTACCGGCCATGTCGGAGAAGGCCTCGTTGAGCGCGCCGGACTGGAGCATGTAGACGAGGTTGGACGACTGCTCCGTGACGCCGTGTGCGATCTGAAAGCGACCACGCGTCCGTCGTCGTCGTCAGCGAGGTCGACAGGGCAGGGCATCCGTGCACCTCATGGCCGAGGACGTCGAGTGATGTCAGTGGGTAGAGGCGCTGGTGACCGTCGCCGAGCGTCACGACCTCGCCGTCCCAGAAGGCGTTCTCGTAGCGGAAGCGGTAGTGGACCTTGACTCGGACCGGCAGCTTCTTCAGCGGACCCACGCCGTAATAGCGCTTGAACATCGTGACGAACTTGCCTCCGCCGTAGTGGGCGTCGTTCAGAGGCGAATACCCTCCGTTCACCTATAGGGCTCCAGTGGCCATTCTTATTAGCAGCGAATGGTCTAGCCGCACGACAGATAACTGGTGACAGCAAATACAGACCTCACGCCGGTTGTTTTTTGGGCAAGGAAAGGAGTAGGGTGTGTTCTTGTAGTTGCTGCGACGGTGCTTCAAGTCCACTGTGAGGACCCTGCTGTTCTTGAGATAGCAGATGGTTCGATCGGCGTTGGTCGTCGTCTCGAAGTACCGGAAACGCCGTCCGGTCTTCTTGTTGCCTGCCGGACCCGAGCCAGTCTTCAAGCCTTCCCATCGTTCAACAATTGCGCCTGAAACCACGACCGAACGAAACCACGTGCACTACAAATGTGTGTGACGGCCTTCACTAATGACCGGTTTCGTCAGTGATGTGCACTGGGTAGCTGGGATCGACGCTGGTGGGATCGAGAAAGCTGACGAGGAAGCCCTTGGTGACGACGCGCGTGTCGGGGTGGACGAAGAGCACCGGTCGGCACTCGTCGCGCAACGCGGCGCTGCGGAACCCGTTGTCTGCCGCCAACCGGCTCACTCGTCGGCGCGTCGCCTTGACCCGGCCCAGCACTTCGGCGCGCCGGTCCCACAGACGCAGCGCGTCGCCCGGCTGCGTGTGACCGCGCTCGTCGACGCGAACCGCCAATGGTGGGGGCCAACACTCACGCTGACGACGCTCTCCAACCCTTCGACGAGCTGGCCGTTGTAGAGCGTCGTCCGCAGCGCCGCCTGACGCTCCTGGTGCACCGCCACCTGTTGGCCGAAGATCTCCAGCTAAACAGAGAAACAACATGAAGATACTGATCAACGCGAAAGTATTCCTTCTGGCAGCGACCCCATGGAAGTATTGCTGCACGCGCACTGTCCGACCATGACTCGTTCTGCTTTCCTGAACCTTCCGAAACGATAGTCCTGCGGTGTACTCCTTGTAGACCTAGATGGGTCTCGGATTTATAGTTCTTGGCAAGCAGGCACAGAAAGGATGAATACCAATTGGTCCTTGTCGACTGCCTCGTTGACTAGCTGCAGCGTCTCCGAAAGGGGCGCAGTCAGTTCGTCGCCGTAAAACGCCTCGTCCACGACCGAAATCCTGACGGCGTCCGCCCCAACGCAAGAGACGACAAGGGCCGCTATCAGAAACGCTGCCATAGCTGCCACACAGTGTGTACGACGAAATATAGTGGCTTCTGTGCGACAGCAACTGCAAAGCGTGCTTGGGTGCGGGTGCAGTCTCGAGCGAGACTAACGACCCATAAAAGCATCTCAGGGTGCTACAGAAATGCTTTCCAAGAACACACGTCGGTTCATGTAGCACAACCAGAACATCGCCAACATCTTCTCATCAACACTGCGCGCAAACGCGAGCGCAGCTTTTCGGTACACGAGTCCTGGCAAAAAAAGATAAAACAAGAACCGCTAGCGACTAGAACAAGAACCGAATCGTCGTCTATTGGACTTAGCTCCTCAGCAGTTCCATGTCCTGCTCGGTGAAGACGCCGTCGACCTCGGGGCGAGTCGACATGATTTCGCAGCGCCAGTCGTCGTCGGCGCCGCCGACGCTCGCGCAGTCGATACCGACGGCCAGAAAGGCGTTGCGGACCGCCTCGAGGCTGAGCGCGCCGTAGTCGTTCTGCGGCAGGTGCATGCCGCTCTTGAGGTGCGCCGCAGCCTTGAGCGTCAGCGCCGCGCCCTGCGCGAAGTCGGTCGTGCTCGTCCAGTAGCGCGTGTTCGCCACGTAGAAGACGTCGTAGGCGGCGTGCAGACTCGTCAGGTTCGTCGACAGCAGGAAGAACGCCTAGGGCAAGAAGCCGACACGCACCGAGTCGAACCCGGGCCGTCGGGCCTATGCAGCTGCTTATCTCGACCTTGTTGAAGACGCCGCTCGAGTGGTGGACGTTCATGTCGGACGTGTAGTTGCGCGCGTCATCGATGGACTTGCCGTCGCACGGAGGGTCGTCCATGCAGCTGCAAGTGGCGTGCAGCGGCGACCAGATTCGGCACGCGACCGATCGAACACGAGATCAAACCGCAAGGGCGCTTCTCCTTTGGTGACTTGATGTCCGAGGCCCCAATTGAGGTAGCGGTATCCGTATTTGAACTCGTCAGCGGTTTTGCCTGATGGATATAGCGATATGCGTGCAGTGTCCGGCGCACACGACGACGACGCACCGGCCATGTCGGAGAAGGCCTCGTTGAGTCCGCCGGATTGGAACATGTAGACGAGGTTGGACGACTGCTCCGTGACGCCGTGTCCAATCTGAAAGCGTCTAGGGCTGGTAGAACGTCGAGAGTGGGGAGGGGGTGGCGCTTACTTACCTCGTGGCTGACGACATCAAGAACGGTGAGCGGATAGAAGCGCGTGTGTCCGTCACCGAAGGTCATGACTTCTCCGTCCCAGAAGGCGTTCTCGTAGCGGAACTTGTAGTGGACCTTCATTCGGAGCGGCAGCTTCTTCAGGGGACTCACGCCGTAGTACTTCTTGTACATGGTGAACACCTTGTTGCCGTAGTAGTGGGCGTCGTTGAGTGGAGAATACGCGTCATTGACCTAAGAAAGCGTTTTTGCAGCCGCTCCATGCTAGACAAGACGTCCACGCTTACTGTACCGGTCTTTGGTAGTTCGTGTTGCAGGGAAAGTCGTGCGGCCTATTCTTGTAGTTGCTCCGGCGGTGTTTTAGGTCCACGGTCACCACGTTGTCATTCTTCAGATAGCAGCGCGTTCGGTCTTTATTTGCGGAGCCGACGAAGTACCAGAACTTGCGCCTGGTCTTCTTGTTGCCGCCGGGACCGTAACACGAGTAGGTCTTCATGCCTTCCCATTGTTCGACAATGTTGCCTGTACCGAGGTAGAGCCACGTGTCAGCATCTACAATGTAACACATGCAATTTTGGCAAACTTCCACCATTTTCGTCCGTGATGTGCACGGGGTAGCTGGGCTGGGGGCTGCTGTGGTCGAGAAAGCTGACGAGAAAGCCTTTGGTGACGACGCGTGTGTCGGGGTGCACGAAGAGCACCGGTCGGCACTCGTCTCGCAGCGCGGCGCTGCGGAACCCGTTGTCTGTGACCGACAGGCGCGTCGCCTTGACCCGGCCCAGCACTTCAGCGTGCCGCTCCCACAGACGCGACGCGTCGTCAGGCTGCGTCGACCGAACAAGATAGGCGACGCGAACCGCCCATCGTCGGCGCCAACGCTCACGTTGACGACGTTCTCCAAGCCTTCGACGAACTGGCCGTTGTAGAGCGTCGCCCGCAGCGCCGCTTGACGCTCCTCGTGCACTGCCACCTGATGCCCGAAGATCTCCAACTGAAGGGCGGCGTTTCATTGCAGTGCATTTCGTGCCACACTGTCTATGCGCATCCCAACGAGCGAGCACGCACTCCGTGGTAGTACTGCTGAACGCGCGCGGTTTTTCCATGCTCCCACTCGGTCTCTTGAACTCTCTTGAAAGAGAGACCGCTAGTTGGCGTCAAGGCCTTCTAAAATTCAGAATTGGGTATTAGGAAGATGAGAGGCGGTTTCTAGTCTACTTTGTCGCTTTCCAGCGCCTCGTTGACAAGCTGTAGCGTCGGCGAGAGCGACGTCATAAATCGATCTCCATAAACGGTTTCGCTCACAATCGACACCTTGACCACATTGGCGCTGCGAGCAGCTCCGACGCCGCTCCCAGAAGCAACACCGTCAATAGCATGGCCCGTTAATGCGATTGAATGCAGTTTTGTTACTGGCTGCTGCGGGACCGAAGCGATGCCGCTTGGCGACACCTCCTTGATTGCTTCCGCTAACGACGTCATAAAACAGTGGTCAAGCGTCTAAGCCGTCGTCAGGCGCCCACTTATCAGTTCGTCGGTAGCCTCGTCGTCGTCCTTCGAATGCCCAATGTCGTGTTTATGTGTGTGTGTGTGCGTCCCACCCATTCCAGTTGCCGTGTGCTCTGTACAAGAACGTTGCGCGCCAGGCGTACGATGACGTCGAGGAATTTCGGCTGCGGCGCGGCCAGAGGCGTCGGTCCAAGCGAGCGGGCGGGTCGAATGAACGAGTGAATACTTAGTATTCGATCTGGAGGGGGGGGGGACGCGAGGGGCGAGGTGGCGGGAGAACAAGGCGCCAGAGTTGCAGAGACAGAGACAGAGAGAGGCGGCGTCGGCAGCTGCTTAGTTAAGGAGCAACAGGCGGCTGCGCGGCGCTTGGGGGCACAGTGGTAGTGGCGCGGACCATAAAGAACTACAGTCGCGTACGGCCGCGGCGGTGCGTTGGGATATGTTCGAGAGCTGAGGAGGGCGCGCGCGCGGGCGTCTGATCACAACGCCGAGGGCAAAGAGAGAGAGAGAGAGACGACCTAAGGCCAGGAGGAGGCAGGCGCGACGGGAGTTCACTAACGGTTCACTTTTGCTCGCCGACGGTCGGCAGCGGGCGGGGGGGTGCGCACTAACTACGCGCTGGCTGTGTATCCGGCCGGGTATGGGGGGGGGGGAGGTCAGAAGACGGCCTCCAGACTGCGCGACAGCTGCGCGGGGTGGCTGGGACTGCGGGACAGCTGCTTCCTGGGCAGGCGGTCGAACCACTTGAAGAGGTCCGCGAACGACGGCCTCTCGTCCACCGCGAACGCCCAGCAGCCGTAGAGCATGCGCTGGAAGTAGGGTGGCGAATGCTCTCTAGCCGCCAGGACAAGAGCTCCAACGCGCCGCCCCTCACCTTCAGCTCGGTGGAGACGTGCGCGCCGCTGACGGGCGCCTTGATGCCCTTGCCCACCTGCCAGACGATCGCTTCGGACGGCTGATCGGCGTACGGGAACTTGCCCGTCAGCAGCTCGAACCAAATCGTCCTGCAAGTCGTCACGATCTTGGCTTTGGAACGTCGCGCGTATCTCCCAGCGCCCACCCAAACGCGTAGGCGTCGGCGGCGTGCGAGAAGGCGAGCTGGGTCGCGGAGCCGCCCTCGACCGTCAGCCGGCGAATCAGCTCGGGCGCCAGGTAGATGAGCCAGTGGTCGGGCACGTAGAGAATCGGCTGCGCTGTCGCCCTTCTAAATACCAGACGACGCTGGCTTCAACAGTGCGTGCCCCCCCCCCCCCCCGCCTCCCTCCCCCCTTACCCGTGCAGGTCCCGGTGCAGCGTACGGAGCCGCTTCATGTTGAAGAGTCCAAAGTCGGTGATGACGACCTTGTCGCCGACGCGCCGACTCTTGTTGGCGCCGAGCTGCGGCTCCGCCCCGCCCGCGCCGCCGCCTGCGCCGCCCTCGAGGAAGATGTTCTTGGAGCGGAGGTCCTTGTGCAGGATGTCCTTGCCGTGCAGATAGGACATGCCCTGCAAGAGGGGCTGCGGCGTCCACCGAAAGCGGTTGCTGGATTTTGGTGGACAAGATACCTGGCAGATCTGCGCGGCGATGTTGAGACAGCGGTTGACGTCGAGTCGGTCGCGCGTCTCGTGCACGACCGCGTGCAGGGTGCGTCCCTTGCAGTAGTTGGTGACGATCGCGTGTCGAGGAGGGTCCCAGCAGTAGCCGACGAAGAGGATCACGTTGTCGTGACGCACTTTCATGAAGGCCGCCACCTGCGCGCACACGCACAGTTCTGGGTTCTCGTGCTGTCGCTGCTATATATGCAACAGATGGCGTTCTTCCAAACGTTCCAATAGTCTGGCAAATGATGTGCTCTTGACAGGAAGGCGCCTGGGAGATAGATGGGTATGCTACGTATATGGGCCGTTGACAGCCTCCTAGCGTTGTCTTTAAGCCAACAACAACGACACCATGACGGAGAAGCTGAGAGCCGTACCTCCTGCTTGAAGCTGTCGAGTTTGTCCTTCTCGTCGCCGTCAACGTGGTCCATGGTCACGAGCTTGACGGCCACCTGCTGGTAGTGGAAGCCCTTATGGACCTCTCCGAAGCAGCCGCGTCCGATGAGCGAGTCCTCCTGGAAGCGGATGTCGTCGTAGTGGATGCGCACGTCGCGCCAGGAGCTCCGTTTTGTCCGCAGCGTCTGATGGGTCCACTTGTCGCGCTGCCACTTGTACCAGGTCGCAGAGCCGGTGGACGAGGCGCCGCTGCTGCCTCCGTTGTCCGCCGCCGTCGCCGCGCCCGGACTACGCCTGCCCGCGGCGCCATCTCCATCCGCCGAGCTGGCCGCTCCCTCGGACGAGTCGACCCGCACCGTCTGGTCGCTGCCCTGCGACTCGACGAGCGCCGTCGGCCGCTCCTCCTCGTCGTCGTCCATGGCGGTGGTGGTGGGCAACAACAGCTGCTCGTCGTCGTCGTCGAGATTGCCGGCCGACTGGAGGACGATGTCGGGCACGGTGTCGGCGGGCGGCGTGCCCTCGCGGTGGGGCGCGAGGCCGTCGAAGACGAACACGTTGTTCCGCTGGTGCGGCTGCGCCGACCGCGGCCCCGACGCGCCGCCCCTGCCCAAGCCGAAGGCGGGCGTGTTGGGCGCGCTGCTGTTCGTGTTGCTCGTGTCCGAACTCGAGTCGGTCGCGCCCACGCCCAGCGGCGCGCGTGTCCCGTACGCGAAGCCCGCTGCAGAGACACACGACGACAAAATACAAGCGAAAGTGCGACACGCACGCACGGACGCACCGCTGGCGAGACCGACGGGCGTCGAAGGAGCGATACTGCCGGCCGACTGGGAGCCGGGCAGCGCGCCCCCGCCCTGCCACGACCGCTCGGTGCCCCAGCCGGAATCTGAGAGAAGATTCGGGGCGACTCGTTCGAGTGACGACACAGAATCGGGGGGGGGGGGGGGAGAGAGACGTACTTCCGGCCGAGAGGACGTTGTCGATCATGCTGCGCACGTGGGCGGCGGTCAATCCACAGGTGCCTTCGCTGAGCTTCGACTGGCAGTCGCTGTGCACGGCGATCCTGCAAGCGAGTCGCCTGTGCGCGCACGCACGCACGCACGCGAGCGCACGCGCATGGAAATAAAGGGAGACGCACTTGCAGCTCTTGCACTTTGCGTAGCCGTAGTAGATGGGCCGCTTGCACACGGCGCAGGCGACGCCCATGGTTTTGAAGGCGACGCGTCGACTGCGCCACTGGTGCGGAATGTTGTGCTGGAGACGGGTTGCGGAGCCGGAGGGGCCGGGTCGCGGCAGGGTGCCGCTGAACGTCCTCCCCGGCAGGTAGCTGCCCACGCCTCCGCCGGCGAACAGCTGCGCGGCCGAGGAGCGAGGCGTGCGCGTCGGCGTCGCCACCGCCCCCGACGCCGCCAGATTGTCGTGGGTCGACCTGAACGGCTTCGCCAAGACTCACACGCGACAGCACCCACCGCACCCAAATCAATTCACCGCGACAACTGGCCGCCCACGCCGGCCCTGGCGAGGCCCAGCTTCTTGGCGTCGGCCGAGACCTTGTGCGGCAAGTTGGACTCGTGCGACTGGCTCCTGACCATGCCCGTGAGGAAGCCGGGCGCGGAGGTGGAGAGCGACGAAGAGGGAGGGCCGGGCGCGGTGGGACTGCCCGACCGGATGGGCGAGACCGTGCCTCCTCGCGGCGTCACGAGTCCCGCCGGCGCGGCGTTGGGCCACCTCAGGGGGCTGGGCGGGGAGCCCCACCGATGGGGTCCCAGACTCGAGGGGCTCTGCTGACTACTGGTGGCGCCGGCAGGGCCGGCCTGCAGCAGCGGCGGCAGGGGGCGGACGTGAGTCCTGGAGGGCGCGGGCCGAGGCTGGCCGCTGCCGCCGGCGGCCGCGGACGATGGCAGGAGCATGCCTGGCACGCCGGGACTGGGCGGCGGCGTGGTGGTGGGCAGCGACGTCTGGGAGACGTTCGAGCCGACGCCCGAGTCGGAGGCGCCCGAGTCGACGCCCGACTCCGAGACCGAGTGCCGATGGTCGGCCGAGACGCCGGCGGCCGTGGTGGGGGAGCGGGGCAGGGCGCGCATGCCCGCCATCAGGGAGCTGACCGTCTCGTCGCGATCGTAACTGAACCAGTGCAGGTCCGAGTCGGCGATCTTGCCCACAGGCTCGAGCGCGTCCTCTAGAACGGGCGAACATCAATGATGACCGAGACAGGATGACATGCACGCTCGCGGAGAGGCACTCACCGATCCAGCAGGCGGCATAGTTGCGTAGGTTGCGATTGGCCTGCACGAAGCGACGACGATTTTCGTCGCCGTGCACGTTGCACCGCTTGCAGATCTGGCGTAGGTTGTCGTCGGTCAGCGAGAGCAGCTCGGGCAGGCTGCCCACGGCGCGTACCAGCTCCTGAATTGCGCTAGCGATGCCGGTTTAACTGACGTCCGGCCTGGGGGTTCGTTCGACCCCACCTGGAAGACCGGACCGTCCGGAGGGGCGACGTTGACGACGCGCAGCCACTCGGCCCAGTCAGGCGGACCGGTCGACTCGACTCGGAGCCGAGAGTCCCTCTTCAGCACGAGCAGGTGCGCGAACTGGCGCAGCAGTTTCGCCTGCATGGCAAACGGAGCAGTCAAAACGCGCGCAGCACGCGGAAATTGCTCGCGACGAACCTCCTGTTTGCTGAGCTGCTTGGCGAGCTCGGAGAGGGCGCTGCACTTCTCGCGGTCGTTGACCAGTCGGCTGCTGCCCGCTTCGATGCCGGCGGCGACCGACTGCAGCGCGGACGGCTGCCGACGCCGACGGGCCGACGGTGTGCCTCCACCGCCGCTCGACTCCGCCATGGCGTGTCGCGGCTCAGTCCGCGCCGACCACTCGCGTCATTCGACGTCGTCGTCGTCGGCAGGCGGTGCAGCAGCAGCAAAGCAGTCCGGCGCTCGCTCGGTGACGGTGTACTATCGGAATTGGAATGGAACTGGCACAAGGACGGCTCGAAGCCGCACCCCTCCGCTCGGCAGTCCTATCTCGCGCCCGCGACGTACGTGACGCACAACGCGGCAGAGCGGGCTGCCTGCGCCCGGCGCTTGTCAATAGCCCGGGCGAGACAACGCTTTTAGTGACGCGCAAGCGTATCCCGGATACAAAGTAAGCGAACGACAGCTGTCGAGGCACAAGCCGTTTGCGTCTTTAAGGCAAAACGAGTCACACAATCCTTTGGAATAAACTTCGTTGACGTCGATGGCAACGCCCTGTTTGTCTTCAAAGAGATGTCGATTTGTTATCGCTGACAAAAGAACAAAGAATCGACTCGGTGGATGGGGGGGGGGGAGTGCACAACAATCGTGCGCTACAATGCACTGTTTACAGTCTGAGCGCGCGTCTAAGAGCAATCGCGCCTTCACTGCTTTTGGAATCTTTTTTTGAGAAGCAACCAAATGGGGAAAGGCGCGCATAAGCCCATTTCGTCCTTTTGTCTTGCGCCCGCCTTCATGGGGTCAATGAGAGTGCTATGACGCGAGCGCAGTAACGACCTGCTGGCGATGAAACAGCCTGACTGAATAAAACAGGCTTGAAATGTTCTGTCACATTACGCCGTACATGGGAATATTGACCTAGGAAAGTTTTGGTAACGACGCAAAACTACACTTTCAAGAGTCAACTTTGTACCTATCTGATAAGTAGGTGGTTTTGTACTACACACTCCACGCACTATTTCACTCTTCCTTTTACCTTCCTGTGCATTGCAGTCATCGAGTATTAGTATCTGCGTGTGTCACTAATGCCATTTGTGTCACTTCCTGTAGGTGGTAGCGGCCGACATAGCACTATCCAAACCAAAGATGAAGCCGCAAACATGAAGCCGCAATGCTTACGGTAAGAAGTGGTTAGTTCCTTCATCGCCCCTACGACGTTATTTTGTAACACATTAATGAGCTCATAGATATTGCGGATTCTGTAAGATACGCCACAATGCTGCCAAAACGCCACAATGCTGCCAAAAAAAGTCAAAACGATTACACGGCCTAAACCTAAGCAAGGCCGAAGTCAAAGCAAAGCCTAAGCCTAAGCAAAGCTAATACGTACACCTAAAGGCTATACATAGCCTAAGCCAAACACTGTACAAAAATGTGTACCAAACATTTCCAGTGGCGCATCGGTCCAACAGCATGACTGCAGCCGAACGAAACGGATTTCCTTCGTGAACGCGTCCGCTGCGTCTGACGATAGTTTGGTGCTCTCGTTAGTGCGCGTTGCTCGTTGACTTTCACTTGGGGCGTGTGGTTCCCTTGTCGACCATCTATGCAGACGGATACTGAACGAAGAGCAGACGAAGAGGCGAGAACGCCAGAGCCACATAGTTTTATTCAAGCCAAATTCTTGCGTGCTGTAGCCAGTGGCATAGAGAATACAATGTAGACAATGTCAGACGGCAGGATTCCCATAGGGGGGCCCTAATTAAAAAACCGGGGACCCTCACATAACAGGGGGGTCACATTGCAGTACTGGTGCGTGCGACCAAAATAGCGACTTGTAGAGTCATGTAGCGGCTTGTACATGCTCTGTAACATGCAGGCAGGGAACAGTGATAGTGACTTTCTCTGGTGGTGAACTTTCGAGTTGGTCATACTCATGCTGAGCACCGCTATGCTGTACCTACGCTTGACGCTTCGTACGCTACATATGATCTGAAGCTACTACCTCAGCGCCCCAGCCCATTGCTTGAGTTTGAGAAAATGCTGGAACGGCATTGGAGATAGGGGGGGGGCTGACGGGGAGATTTCAGTTCGATAGAGGAATGGAAGCTTGGAAGCATTGACGTTCCGTAAGTGCCACAAGGGAGTATGCAGTCACCAGGGTTAAGTTTTGTTTAATTGAAAAACAAAATAAAATTATATTTAAAGAAAATTAAAACTATTTCATGCATCCCTAGGAGTCACAGACGGGCAGTATTATTATCCACCTGTTCAATTCTAATAGAGGTAGTCTTGCTGACTCGTCTAACTGACCGCATCACATAGCAGAGAATCAAAAAATGTTGTCATTCACTCCGAAAATCACATCACATACGTTCTGAGGATCATGACCATCGAGTAGCTAGCTACTCATTCAAGTTAACGCGCACCTTTTTATCATGTCTAAAGTGCATACAAGACCCGCAAATCAATATTTGCATTGTGACCCCCCTGTTATGTGAGGGTCCCCGATTTTTGAATTAGGGCCCCCCTATGGGAATCCTGCCATGTCAGACATTGGGGAATGACCACGGCGTTTTTCTGCCGCGAGGGAAGGTAGGCGGCCCACCTGGCACGGATTTTGGGCCGAAGCATCGGAGTCGCCCGACGCCTTGGGCAATGAGAGCGTTCATCCTTCTGCTCGAGGGGATTTGTAACTCAGTGATCTCAGTGGCAGGAGTTGAACAACTGCTGCTGACCACGACCAAGACGACGCCCTACTTACCACTGAGCTGCTCGTTCTCAAAGGTGATGTTCTTTCAGGCCCTTCCTCGTCTTTGCACTTATGAGGACCTGAAAGTCGAGCAAAACAAAAATGTGACACTTGAACAAGAGCAAGTCCTTGGTACAGCGGCGCAGGTAAGTGCGCACGATGCAGTGTTAGTAAAGGGTACCGAAATAACGCGGGCGCTGCGGACGCCCGATACTATGGAAGTGTCCCTTCCAGTTCGAGAATTTTTGGCTTAGGGTAAAGCAAGCAGGCAAGCAGACATGCAGGCAGGTAAAGGAAGCAGGCAGGTAAAGCAAGCAGGCATGTAATTTGCGGCACCACCACGTTAATTTTCTTTCCGCGATTAAAAGCAATTCGGATTTTTCTTCAGGAAAATGAGCGATTTGACGCCGACAAAAGCGAATAAAGAGGCGCTCGCTGACTTGTCACCATTGCCAAAGAGTCCAAGTAAAAAAATGATGGACCAGCGGCCCTCGCCGGCGTCTTTGGGGCGACGCGCGGCTGAATCGAGCTCGCGTGACGTCAATCAGTCGTCCACCAGAAACGAGGCGGAAGAAGCGGGCTTGGCTTCGGAAGAGTTCATCGGCTCCTTGTTGGAAGCTGGCACCATTTTGCTACGATGCTCTGCGGAACAGACGACGCGTCTGACGCCACCGAGCAGGGTGCCCGCCCACTTGCGAGAGTGCTCCTTCGCCGTCTCCCTTGACAGTGCCGCCGTCCGAGCGGACCTCAATGTCGACTCCTATGGAATGTGGACCTCGCGGCGTGGAATCGTCGAATATCTGAACATCATCAACAACCGCAAGGTTCGTTTGTTGGTCATTGTCATGGTAATATGCACAAGTTTTGGCTAATGTTTGGGCCCCTAGCCCCCCCCCCCCCCCTCAACCCCGTGACCTCCCCACTGCACTATGTTGGGAACCTATTGGGAACACCAAAATGCGCTCGTTTTTTGTGCTAATAAGCAAGTTTATGCATGCATGACTACTAATTGTACCATCCAAACACCATTTAAACGCCTTTTTGCCACTCAGAAGCTACATTTTACCCAAAATCAAAGAAATTTTTTTTAATTTAAAAACCAATTAAAAAAAAAAAATTAAAAAAAAATTTTTTTTTAATTGTGCAACCCTGACCCCACCCCAATCCACTCCATGGCGTCAAATCTGTATATATGCTCTCCCCCCACGTTACTTCCCACCCACCGCCAACCTGCAACGGAATGTCTTTTTGATTGATTGATTGATTGCTTTTTGATTTCAGGGGAGAATTCTTCTGACTGACACGGAGCGGCCTCCCTTCGACCTGGTGGTTGTGCACCGTGAGCGGTACTCCTACAAGGACGCGACTGGCCAGGAGCACGTCAAGGCGACTAAGGGAGACTGCGCCCTGCACCTCCGCTACGAGTAATATCTTCAAGCATTCATTCTGGGGGGGGGGGGGGTAGACTACTGTTGAGGCCCCCACGAGAACTGTTGAACTGATATTTACATTTTACATTTTGCTAGGTATCTGTAGTATCCATTCCCACGGTCTTATTTTGCCCTAACGCACCTTCCAGCCACCTTCCAGCCAACGCAACACCCCTTAAATAGTGTGACTGATCCGTTCCAGGTGTATCATCCCTCGCTACTCTCCCTGCTTCGGTACGGCGTTGCTGAAGTTGTCGGCAGAAGCACAGGAGCTGATGACCGACAGACACAGAGCCCACTTCTTCAGCCAGTTCGGAGTGTAGGGATCCGCCCCTGTCAATTTGTTACCCTTCTCTCGGCTGTTTCCCCATTCCGTTACGAGTCCGTTCCTCTATTCCCTTGGCAGGGTACACGAAAAATCTCGATTGCTTTGATTTCGATTTGCTCAAGTCGTCCTGTTTCACTAGCCCGTAGGTAGTTGAACGCGGAATCTCGATTGCTTTGGCGCCTTCCGGTCGTGCTGTTCCGCTACTTGGCGTTGATTGAGGTCTCGGTTGCTTTGATCACTTCTCTCAGTCTGCATTACACTACAGTGCTGCACTAGTATTGTGCTGCAATAAGTGCGCTTGTGGCGCGAAATGCCACGCCATGCGGCGTGTATGTGCGAGACGTGCTGAGCAGAGCAGCTGCAGAAAGCAGTGAATCGCTGTTGGTGGCATTCCGGAACTCTGCCAGTGCCATCCTGTCTGTCAGGTAACAACTCGTACACTACAGAGAACGTTAGCTTAACATTTGCAATTTGAAAAAGTTGATTACCGTAATCTGACTCGATAAATGCGAAGATCGCTCTAAGGTATTTACGGAGAAATTTGCTTGCAACTTGCCTGCTTCCTTTACCTGCCTGCATGCCTGCTTGCCTGCTTGCTTTACCCTAAGCCGAATTTTTTTTTGGTGCTTGGGTGAACCGAAGGGGAAACTTTTGGCAGTGTCGGGGCGCAAAGCTGGCGAAGCGCATGGCTGAGAACGGCGAAGAGCACGCCGATCTCTCCTTCCAGAAAAGTTGTGGACGGGCGCGTGCTGTCCGGCCATACCTAAATCGATTTTATCTACCTCTTTAGCCGACGACAGCACAGGAGCCGGAACTCCCGCGAAGAATCCCAGAATGGCCGGCGACGGAGTCCGCGACGGCGCCATGCCCGGCAAGGGCGACGAGGAGAAGTGAGTTGCGCTCGGTCCGTCCGCAATTTTCTTCAACCACGACATGTGTCGACACTCGCATTTGACAGCCACACGCGCGCAGTGCGCTTGTGGTTTTGTCGACACACCCTTGTCCACCGTCGCCGCCAGCAGCGTAACGTAAAGCGATGCTAACCCGGCCGCAGCAGTTGGGAGTTTCTCTAATGCGCCGTGTTGTATCCACCTGTGTAATCGCTGGTATTTTCCTCCAATTGTACGCATGCTCGGTAATGTACTGGCGGTAACGTAACGTAATCCGCGTCTATCCTTGCCTCACCGTTTCTTCTGCATCCGTAAGCCGTTGGCCGGGCCTGGCTGGGCCGGGTGTGGAAAACGCTTTTTCAGGGAGTAAGTAGTCAGTGAATCGACAGGCAGACATGGGGAAGGATGGATTCCGTCGGCCGTCTCGACTGCGCCGGCGGCGTCTGCTCTGAGCGAAAGGTTGGCAGTAAAGAAGGGCGCGCTCTAAAGACACCTTCATGTTGACTTGTCGTTTCGTTTCTCGCCGCGTCTATATAGTCGCTTTCTGCTTTTAGTTCGTTCACTCTAATGTAAAACCCCTCGAGAGGTACGCTCTCTCTCTACCTACAGTAATCCGGAGTCGTAAGTTGCCTCGGTTGGGCCGACCGGCGCTGCTGTTGCTTTCTCAATTGTCGCTTTCGCTCTCTCATATCGGCGACAAGCGCTAAGGTAACTGTTGAGAGTGAGTGACGCAGTCGGTCTACAGCGGGGGGCTCGCTCGCTCTTGTCCTCCCTGTGGGCCCTCTTGACCACTGAGCGGTCGCTTGCAGGAAGCTGTTCGTGGGCGGCCTGCCCTACGACGCGGACCAAAACGACCTGGTGACGCACTTCTCCAAGTTCGGCGAGGTGACGAACGCGAACGTCAAGTACGACATGGTGACGGGCCGGAGTCGCGGCTTCGCCTTCGTCGAGTTCGCCGACTCGAGCGCCTGCCGCGCCGTGAGACCTTGTCGCGCCGCCTTGGAGCGCCGCTGCTCACGGTGGCTCCCTGCGCAGGCGCTGGCCGACCGCCACCAGATTCTCAAGGGCAAGCAAGTCGAGGTGAAGCCGGCCAAGAGTCGCGAGAACAAGAAGATCTTCGTGGGCGGCCTCGCGTCCGACTTTGACCCCGAGGCGCTGAAGGCGCACTTCGAGTCCTACGGAAAGGTTCGTTGTCGCGCCCGCTCTAGGAGGTGGGACAAGGCTCCGACTGCTGAGGTGTCGTCCCTCTGCCCGTTGAGGTGGAGGCGGTGGAGTGGCCCGAGGACAAGGAGCGAATGGTCAAGCGCAACTTCGCCTTCATCGTCTTCGAGGAGGAGGCGGGCGCCGACGCCGCCGCGCGCGAGATCAAGCACGACCTGGGGGGTCGACAGGTGCGCTCTCGAGCGGGCGCCGCCAGCTCGACTAGCCGGGATTGCCGCGCTGTCTCTCTCTTCCTCAGTGCGACGTGAAGAAGGCGACGCCGCAAGGGACGCGCGGCACGGGCAGGGGCGGCGGTCGCGGAGGCGGCCGGGGCGGCGGCGGGCCGGGCTACCACTACGGAGGCGGCGGCTACGGCGCCGGCGGCTACGGTGGCGGCTACGCGGGAGGCTACGGCGACGGGGGATGGGGCGACTGGTTCGTCTTGTCCTGATGGTCACGCGCAGGGGTCTGGCCTGCCGACGAAAGTAGTCGCGTTTAGGTACAGCGGCTACGGCGGCTATGGAGGCTACGGGGCCGAGGGCGGCTACGGAGCGGCCGCCGGCATGGGCTACGACTATAGCGGCTGGGGACCGGCGTCTTACGGTAGAGACTGACGCTGCTCGCGCGTGCCGGTGACGTAGCGCGTGGCACCGACCTAGGAGGCGGCGGCTACGGCGGAGCCGGTGGGGGCTACGAGGACTATTACAGTCAGTACCCGCAGCAGCAGGGAGGCGGCGGCGGTGGCGGCCGCGGACGAGGCGGCGGCGGTGGCGGCTACTAAAGCGCCAGCCGAGCCGTCTACACCGAGCAATGCGTAGTCTGCAGGTCGAAGACAATGTTCTCGCGCCCCTCAGTCCTTCCTCCGTCGTCATCGTGGTGTGGACCTGACGACGACAACACCCGCCCCCTCTCGTTGTTGTCTCCGGCCGATCGTTCTTGTCTCTGGTGTGTGCGTGTTGACGCGTCGACAAGCGATACGCTCGTTGCGATGCACGCAATGCGCGTCGACGCGGGAAGTGAAGCCTCGTCTCGTCTCGCCAACGTTGCCCCCCCCCCCCGCGCACTCGCACTCTCGGTGGTGGGGAGGACCTGTTTAGTTGCTCGCGGTTTTGCGTAGGCAAAGAACGCCGTCCACATCTTTCTTCCCACACAATGACAGTAGTTTTCCACAGAGATGAGATCGTCCCAGGGTCAGGAGGAACGCGTGATCGACTTCTGCATCTCTTCCAGGTAGCGGGCACTCCCCATGTCCTGAGGCGAGTGACGGTCATTATGTGCGCGGCGACAGACCGTGAAGGAGGGAACCCACCGACAGCGGCGAGTAGTTCTCGTCGTAGGCGGCGAGCGCCGCCTCGTCTATGTAGGCGAGGTCCTCGTCCTCGAGTTCGGCCAGCAGCGCGCCGCAGCAGGTTGTCTGTCGCGCCCGCCTCTGTCGGTCGAGATGGTCGAACGGACGGACCTGAGGGTGCGCGCCGACGCCGCTTCCTGAGCCCGTCGCAATTGTCGACGAGTGTCTCTCGCCTGGCGCCTCTCGACGCTGTCGAAGTCGAAATCGTGAAAGAGCGGCTCGCGCTTGAGCTGGCCTAGACGCTGAATCCGAACGACCGGGTCGCGGCTGAGCAGCTGAAATTGGCGGCTGCGAGCATGGGGAAGGATCGCTTGCTGGTGGCTGAACTTTTGAGAGCAGGGAGTAGGCGGCGGGCGAAACGGCCAGCTTGTCGGCAGGCGGCAGGTCGGGAAAGCGCAGCGAGTAGTGGTCGGCGGCGTCCGTGTAGAAGGGGTAGCGGCCCACTAGCAGGCAGTAGAGCTGCAAGGAGCAGTTTCTTTGTGTTCGTCGAGAGCGACAGCGCGGCGCACGAACCAGCACTCCAAAGGACCACCAGTCGGCCGCAGGGCCGTACGCGACCTCCTTGGCCACTTCGGGCGCCATGTAGGGCAGTGTGCCGCACACGGTCAGTCGTCGAACGCGTGTTCGGCGTCCCGCGCGACAGGCGGGACTTTCCAGAGGTGCTGAAGTGTCCGCGGACGAGGCCCACCTGGCGAGTCCGAAGTCGACGAGCTGCACGTTGCCTGGACGGACACGGACAACGGCCCCACACTCGCAGCGGCCGTCCACGCGAACCACGCGGGCGCCTCACCGTCCTCGTCAAGGACGACGTTCTCCATTTTGAGATCTCTGTAGAGTATGCCGCGGGAGTGGATCACGTCTAAACCGGGTTCCAAGTGGTGTGCGCATGCGACTAGGAGGAGGGCACGACTCACCGAGCGCGATGGCGATTTGCGCGGCGTAGACGCGCACGAGCGCCTCGTCGAAAACCGGGCCGTAGTCGAACCAGAGCTGGTGTAGGTCGCCGTAGCCCATGACGTACTGGAGCACCATGTAGAGCTTGGAGCGCGACTGCCAGCTGGCGTAGAGGTGCGCGATGCACTGCTGGCCGCTGAGCGCCTCGTGGATCGTGATCTCGTTCTTGATCTGCTGCACCGCGTCCCGATTGATCACCTCTGCCTTGTGCTGCACCTGGAGAACACTCACCCCTTGCGCCGACAACAGTAGTGGGCCGTCGGCAACACACCCACCTTCTCCCTCAGTCGTCAGTCAACATCCTACTCCCAGACTTGTTTACCGGTTGAACGCCGCTTTTTTGCCCAAGACCTCCACCCCGCCCCACGTCCAGATTCTGATCCAGCTACGGGTTCTAGTTGGAAAACGCTAAAGACTGTACCTTCATGGCAAAAATGAGGTCGGGCTGAGATTTGAGCGAGACGCGATAGACGGATCCGAAGGCGCCTCTGGCGATGGTGCCCACGATGGCGAAGTGCCTCTCGTTGACGGGCCCGTTGTTGGAGAACTCGGGCAAGAAGATGGCCTCGAGCCAGGGCGTCGGCCAGCCGGCCCTGCCGCCCGGCAGCGAGTGGAGGCTCGCCCTCTCCGCCTCGTCCGACGACCTCGCCGCCGCGGTCAGAGTGGAGCAGAGCGAGCTCGCGTCGGGCGGGGCGGCCGCGGCGCGCCGGCCGTAGCGCGCCGCCCAGGGCAGACTCGAGAATCTATTGCCGCTCTTGATCCACTCGTGAAAAGCGTACTTGGCCGGACCGATGCGAACCCGCTTTTCCCCGTTGAGGAGGAAGGGACCGTCGGCTGCCGAGGCCTTGACGGGACTCGAGGAGGCGAGCGAGAGCGGCGGCGGACTCTCGGCCATTGGCCAGTCGTCGTCTCCCTCGTCCCCGTCGGCGGCGGTCGAGGCGGCGGCGCAGTCCTCTACGGAGTCGCCGAGAAAGTGCACCGCCGAAAAGGGCGTCGTCGAGCGGCCGTTCTGGGAGCCGGAGGCCAGAGAGGCGAGACTGTACAGCGAGGAGGGAATGTGAAGTCGTTGCTTCTTCGCCCTGGGCGAGAACGGGCTCTGCTGTCTGTTGAGCTTGGCCGACGTCGAGCGGACGACCGCGACCGCGTTGGCGTCGTGCCGAAAGAAGCGGTGGCCCACGCGCTTGCGCCGCTCCTCCTGGCTGTAGTAGCGCATGAACGGCGCCTTCTTCGGCGTCGGCTCCGTGTCGCGAGCCGTCGGTGGCGTCGGCCTCGACTCGCGGCCACCCATATTCCTGTCAGGGTTCGGCAAGGAGCGCACTCGGCAAATCGCTCAAGCCCGGTGGTGAAACCGCTGCCTGTCGCGTCGACGAGCTCAGTGAAAGCGACATGAAGCCTGCCGGGACTTGACTAGCTAGCCTGGCGATCCGCGAGCAAACAGCGAACACACGGCTGGGCCGGCCCCGACCTCGTCTAAATCGCGCCGCGTTCGCGCTTTCTCTTTTCTACACGCCCACTCGTGGTTGGGCTGGGCACGGCCACTGCCGCCAGCCAGCAGCCGTCCACAGACAGCAGCCGTCTATGTCAACCGAATTGCATTGAATCGTACGTACGCATAAGCGAGCTGCTCGACGGAAAATCAATAGACTAGACTCTCCGACTCAGCTGAGAGAATTGTGCAAAAGCCGTCATTGCCCATTGCCGGTGAAGAAATCGGTGTTGTGCCTGCGGTAGACTGCATAAGGTCGCTGTGCGCCTGTCATTTTCGCGGGTTCGTTCGAAGCCAGTAGTGTGAACGGTTGTTGTGACAAGCGTTGACTATTCGCAGCGATATCGTTCAAGCAATATCTGTTGCGAACCTTGTGTAATTTCCTCAGCCCAGCACAGCACAAGTTCTGTCTCATCGCACAGAAGAGTGGAATGAATGAAGAATAAAACTTCTTGTCTGGGTGGATCGGATCGGATCGGATCGGATCAGTCGTTGCTACTTCCCATCCTTGGCAGAAGCGTCAAATGAAATTGCTCAATAGTAGTGATGTGTGATCCGCGAGATCGCGCTTTTACGATGTAACGCGCTACACTTCGTAGTACTGTAATAGCGGCGCTCTCAGCTCTTGCTCGCCGCCTCATGACAATCGCTCTGCCTGCGCCAGTAACGCGCGATTGTTTACAACCGTCTTTGTCGGCGTCCAGTTACGGCCACGGCGCCTCTGGCCGCCCCATTGTCTCCACCATCGAAAATAAACGTCCGTGTAGAGGAAACCCTATCGAACACGCGAACAAAAACACAACAAGTAGTAAGTACGGGATTTGCACCCTATGACCGATCTGCGACCGGCCGCAACCGCTGCGACCGTCTTGAGACGGTTTTTTGTTCGTTCGTGTGCGAGCCGCTTCTATGATCGCGCGAGCCTCTCGCTGGTCACCACAATTGACCACTGCTAGTGAGAGATGAGACGGCTCCGGCCATGTTTCAGCACACACAATGACGTCAGTGGCGGATCCAGGGGTGGGGGAAAGGGGGAAGTCCCATGCTATCGCGCTGCGTTCGTCGTCGCTTAGACTGCTGGCGTCAATCAATGTACGCGTAGGACTCTTTGGGTATTTGACAGAAGCGTCTCTGTCCGCGGCGTCTTTGCCAGCGTTGTACAACTGGCACTCGAAGTGTTGCATGTAGCCGTCGACAGCAAAGCGGTGTTTGCGCACGCAGAGTGCTCGGTTGTAGTCGCGAACGGCATTTTGCAGCATCGTCAATTTGCGGCAATGGGGAGCGGCAATTTGCCGCTGGCAGCGATGCGCGTGTCGAAGATGATTTTCGCGGCGCTCTTGCGGTAGAGCCCAATGTCGGCGGCTACGACAAGCGACAAGGTGCCGGATGGTCGACGGGCGAGTAGCCCTTGCAAGATGGACGCGTCCGGGACGACGTTGCGCGAGTGAAGTTCGACCTCCGTCTGCACGTTCTCGCAGGCGGCGATGACCTCGTCTGGCGGAAGCTCGCACTCCTTCACGTACTCGTACGAGGTGCGCACGTAGCCGCTGAGCTTGTAGTAGCGGCCGTGGACGCGAAGCCGCGCGTTCTCGACCTCTGCCGAATCGATGCCGAACTCGACTCGGGACGGCGCCGTTGCGCCGGCTGCGGTGGCGTCCTCGGACGCCATACTACTGGTCGTGGAGACCGTGTCTCTCGGCGACACCTGCTTCTGCCGCGTGGCAGTCGAAGTCGGCAGCTGCGCTGTCGACGTGCGTGCACTTGCACTGGGGCGCTACGCTAGCCCCTTCGTCTACCTCCTTGACGGTGCTACTAAATTGCGTAGCGCGCACGCTCAAAACGTAGCGTAGCGTCTTCAGGCGGGTTCTAGAACGCCACGTTAATTTCGGACTGCGCCGAATTCTGAAAACCAGGCGGATTCTACTACAGGAGGGTATTCGCCAACACCGCTGAAAAGTGCTCCAGCCGCGTTCGCGTATAACCCCATGTACACGAACAGAAGGCACACTCATGCGTTTTGTTGTTGCAGAAAAGCGACAAAGACAAAAACCGATCTATGGCGTCGATTCCCATGCCCGCCCGAGCGTCGCGTGGTGTCATACGTCCCCGCCCAGCGTCTAGTGGTTCGTCTGCTGTGATTTGTGTCAGGACCGTTATCAGTATCGCGTTGAAGAAGTGTTTCTCGTCTCCCCATACATTCGTCTCCCTGTCGTCTCCGCTTAGACCGACGAGGAGGCGACCGAGAGAGTTCGTCTTCTGGCCGAGCACTCGAGCGCCGATCGCACGCGCATGCCGGTCGGCGGCGAAGAGGTGTAGCAGCAGCGCGTGCTGTCCGCCGCTTCGGAAGTGAAGGAAGAGGAGGAAGAGGCGGACAGTGACGCGGACGAGTCGGCCAAGCTAGACTCGACGACGACGTCGACGAAGCAAGCGTCTGCGGGCTCCGTCTTGGCGCCGCCGCTCGTCAAGCAGACGAACAGAGCGTCGAATGGCGCACAATCTGATCGACAAGAAGTACCGCTGCAGCATCAACGTTCGCATCGCCCAGCTAAAGCTGATGATCGCGCCCGACCGCCGCCGCAGCAGCGAGCCGACGTACGCGCGCACTGCGAGTGACGATTGGCTCAAAACCCAAAAGAAAACCTCAAAATCGGCAAACATTTTTGGTACTGGTCAGTTTTGTTTACGTGTGGGTGTGTGTGTGTGTCTGTCCTTCTAAGAAAACCTCTAAGAAACATTGTCAAGCATGTCAACATGTCTTAACACAAAGTACTTGTTCTCAACACGCCTCTAATACAGCGTAAACGAATAGTCAGAAGCGCCGCGAATCGCGAAAAATTGCCAGCGTCGTTCTCGCACGGGGTGGTGTTCGCGAACCCGCCTGAGTTTTGCGCTTTTTGGCGCGCGCAATTCGTAGCAGGCGAGTTTGAAAACGTAGCGTAGCGGCGGACGCTCAAGTCCGTAGCACCGTCAAGGAGCTACAGGAGGGCAGAAGACGCCGGCCGTCGTTGTCGGTCGCTTCTGCTGCTGCTTCTGCTGCGAAGTGTGCGGCAGTGGCAGTCGAAGCCAAACGGTCGGCCGGGACGGACCGTCGGCAGCGTACTGCGTAGACAGTATTGTACTGGACAGGACAGACTATAGTCGTGCTTGGGAGGGGCCTCCCTGGCTACGCCACGGGGGGGGGGAGGGGTAATGGAGGCAAGGGAGGGGTAATGGAGGGTACATGAGTTGGATAGATTACTTATCTATGACTCCGTTTACTCTAGCGGTGAGACACGTACTGTACATAACAGTGGCATTACGTTCCCGAACCAAAAATCTTTGGGGAAGAAAGTTGAGGTCACGTTGCGGACCGTGTCGACGCAAGAGTACAGCGGAGAGAGGGAAAGGAACGCCGGAAACAGCAAAACACGAAGACTCAAAACCACGAAACTCAAGACTGAACAGCCGGCCAAAAGAGCGTCGAGGGTGGGAGACGGAGGACCGCGCGAGATTAACGAACGCATATGCATATAGTAAAGCATCGCAACATCACATATTTGCATATTGCGGAACACAACGCAACAATACCGTAACAAAAGTCACTTCGCCTCCTCACGTGCGCGCGTGCGTGCGTGCGTGCGGGCGTGCGTGCGTGCATGTGTAAGTAAGCCAAATCTTAAGCGTAAGCCTTAGCAAGGCCTAAGCCTAGCCTTAGCGAGACGGACGCCTACGCCCAAGTTACCGTATTTTTCATTGGGCTACCGTATTCCTCATTCTTTTAGGATGAAGTCACAAGACGAACGGCGAGACGAGACAAAACATGTCGCACCGAAGGTTGGCTCGCATGGTTCGCATTGGAAAGTGTTTTCGCTACGAAATGGGCGACGGACACTTCGGACTCACTCCTGCGGTTCCGTCGTAGGCGGGAGCTGTCAACGTGGCTCTTCTGCGTGACTGTGACAGAGACGGTGGCGAAGCTACGGCGCGCCTCGCTCTCCAGGTCCAGGAGGATCCTGTCGCTACCAGCTCCCGAACGGGGTCCCCTCTCGCTAACAGACCGCAGACGACAAGCTCAAGCTTGTCGTCTGCGGTCTGTTAGCGACAGGCCCGCAATACTTGTTCTGGCTGAACAATGTGGAGCGTGGCCTCTTCGCGTCGCCTGCGGTCTTGCCCGCCGACCATGCGCCGACGTTCCGCCCAACGGCCACATGAGTCAGGTACGCGCAGAGCGTCGACACACGCTGATTGTCGAGACACCTGCGCGCCTGTTTTGAATTGTGGCTGCCCACTGTTCGCTCACGAAATCCCCAAAAAAGCTGGTGCCAATTCAGGCGACGCGCTGGGTTCTTTCTTGAACAGGTTTAAGTCCAAAGTCTCGCGCCATGCTCGTATCATAGCTAGTGCCGTGTCGTGGCGAGCAGGTGATTTGAATCTGGCGGTTGTGTATCGCGTCACGTATCACGTAGTGCATTTTCTCCTTAGGGCTGGCTGGACATTGCCCGTGGACGCTTTGGTCAACTTGGACATGGCGACGCATTCCAAGGACTCGATTCACAGAGAAGGCCGGACTACGCGTCTGTCCGTTCGTCGTCATTCGGTGAGTGGGTCGTCGTCGACCGCTCGTGGTGGGTTTCTCACTGTCGTCGTGCAGGTTGGACCGTTCGAGTCGACGCAATCGTCGAGCCATAGGCAAGCAGCTGCCGCTCTCCGCGGAAATCTGGCGGGGCGGGCGGTGATAGCGCAGGGAACGCCTCGCCGCCGAGCAGGTGAGCGAGCGCCCTTGGTTCTGTTAGAAAGGCAGGAAGCGTGGTGGGATGCCCGAATTTCAGCCGCTGAACGAGAAGGATGACAAGAAGCGGAACGGCTTCGCAAGCGCGGTCCAGCCGGCGTCGGGCGGTCGCTTTCAAGCTCCTGCGAAAGAAGCCACCCGTCGGCGTAGTCGCGGCCGCCAAGAAGGAGTAGAAGAGAAGAAATGACTATTGACCGCTCGCGCGCGCGCGCCTGTTGATTGTTGTGGCGGCTCGGGCCGCCGAGCGTGGTGTCGGGGAAATGGATGCGCTACTTTGCGGCTCTCCCAGTGTGTCCGTCGTCCCAACAGACGCCGTCTCTATTCCTTCTCTAGCCGAATCCCAGTTGGCGCACAGCCGCCCATTCCGGCTGCTCTTCAGCGGCGTCAGCGGCCACCTTGCTTCAGTGTGTCATGTGGACGACTAATGGCGGAGCCGCTCGCCCGTTGGTACGAGAAAGTCGGCGGCGGCATGGCCAAGATCCTCGACGGCCTCTACGTGGGCGCGTTGCGCGACGCCAAGGACGAGAGGCAGATCCAAGCGAACGGGGTAGGAGACGCGCAGTGTATGGGCTGGCGGTAGAGAATCGGCCTCTTGCGCGCGCTACTCTAGGTTCGATTCTTGACGGCTCCACTAAAACGAGCATTTCCCTATCAGTCGATTTTCTCGTGCTGTCGCTCGCTGCCCTAGATTACAGATGGCGTTCTTCCCAATGTCTGCCTAATTCTGTGGCTCCAGACGGGAAGGCGTCATGGAGATGGGTATGCTATATGGGCCATTGTCGGCCTCCTAACGGTGCTCGCCCTTTCTTGAACAACAACGACGGAGTAGGAGCGAGAGGCCGAGACTGGAGGCGACAAGACTGCAGACGTGTCAGTGTTTAGATTAGTCACATCGTGAGCGTGCACGACGGCGCGAGTCCCCTCTACCCGCTGAGCAGGATCGCTTCGCTCTGCATCTGCGCGTCGGACGACTCGCAGACCGAGATCCTCGTCTACGTGCCCACCGTCAACGACTTCATTCAGGCCGCGAGGGCGGCCGGAGGTCGGCTGCTGCCTGGGTAGTGGCCTCAGCGGATGGTGAACTCCATGCAGGCTCGGTGCTCGTCCACTGCCTGGCCGGCACGAGTCGGAGCGTGACGCTGGTGGTCGCCTACCTGCTGACGGCGACGGACGCCGACTACTGGCGCTGTCTGCAGGCCGTCAAGGCCCGCAGGCAGTGCGCCGACCCCAACTTCGGCTTCCGCATGCAGCTCGTCAAATTCTCGAAGGAGGTGGGCGGCTTGGGGGGGGGGGCGGCGCATGGCCTAGTGGCAGAGAGTCCAGGTTCTTGCCCGCACCGTTTGTTGTGGCATCCACAGTGACGGATCCAGGATTTCGTGACGGGGAGGGCGGCGAAATCGGAGCAAGAGAGACGGATTTTGAAGAAGGGGGGACCCTGTCGAAATTTATGGATGCTGGGCCATTTCAGCGGGGGCTTTGGCACATAACAATTATTCTGAACAATATACATAACGCCACAGCCACACACAAACACTGAGATTTTCGGCCACTTACAATCATTTCTAAAATCAGAAAAGGTAGGTCCACTAGGCATATTGCTTCTCTTGTTTCGCGATTTTTGGTTGTTTAGCGACAGATTTCTGCGACAGTAGAGTGGACAAGAATCTATCAAAAGAAACGTAAATATCTCTGTGTCGCAGCGCAGGCACTTTTGGCGTTTTTGAGTGTTAGCCCCCAGTTCCTCGTTCCCCAGTTTCTCTGCGCCCAATTCCTCGGTTCCCAGTTCTTCGCTCCTCTTCATGCTTTTCACGTTTTCCCTGTTTCCGATGCTGAGCTTCAAATTTTGATTGTGATGTTCGGGGGTCAGTTTAAAATTCAACACCTTCCATAAATGGCTTGGGAAATTTGGTACATCGCGATGGCAACGCCATTGTTCTTTGGAAACTGATCAACCAATAGCCCATTCAAAGTCGCAGTAAATGGATTGAGAACAAACCACATTAGTTTTTGCCACAATGCCTTCTCTGCTATCAGATGACCTGACAGAAGTTATCAGTGATGTCACGCTCCTACCAATGCATGCCGAGGACCAATGCACCCGTCATGCCGAGGACCGAGGAACTGGGGGTATGCCTTTGTGAGCACTGTCGGTCAAGCACATTTTAGACGCTGGGGGCGGCGAATGACCATTACCAATTTCCCAACTCGTTATCGCTATGCCCACCAGGCTGGTTCCCCTTCTTTCTTTAGCTCCACCGCCGCGGTCCCGCCACGCCCCGCCCTCGCAAACTCTCTGCCCCCAAACCACCCTACCGGCCGCTCCGCAACGCCGCCCTCCCCGCCCCCCTCTAAATCCTGACGGGGAGGGCGGCCGCCCGCCCCCCCCACCCCCAGGATCCGTCGGTGGGCATCCACTCTAATGACCATTTCTCTGTCAATGGATTTTCTCGCGCTGTAGCTGCCCTAGATTGCAGATGGCGTTCTTGCGGACGTCTTTGACCGCCCTCGTGACTAGTGTCTCTAGAGTCTAGACGGGAAAATGCGCCATGGATATGGGTGTGCTGGGCCATTGACGGCCTCCTGCGTTGCCCCGAATATCACAACAACTTGGGTTTGTTGACACTAGACTGAGGCGCGGCTGGCGGAGCCTTTGCAGGCGCTGCACGACGAGAAAATGCGCTTCCGCGCCAAGTTCCCCGTCGACGGTGCGCCATCGATGGCGACGGACGCGGCGGAGTTGGCCGCGGCGCTCGCGAGCGTCCTGCCGCCCAGCAGTCCCGAAGAGCGGTCGTCGTCGTCGGCGTCGTCCAAGGACCGCGGACTGGAGGGCGACTACCAGCCTGCCAGCCAGCTCTACTACCGCTACGCCATGAGCGCCAGCAGCACGCCCGCCCTGCAGGGCTTCGCCAGAAGGCGGCACCACGCCTCTTCTCTCTACGGATCCGGACGTGAGACTCCGTCTTGCGATGAAAGGTGTCCGTGCCGACGGCGTCTGATATTCAGCGCCGTCTCGGAAGGTCTCGTTGTCGAGCTCGAACGTCAACGCCAGCGACGGCCCCTCGCCCAGTCGACGCGGCAGCGCCCGTCTGACCATCGAGCACGCGGAACTAGGCCGCATTTCCTTCTGATCTCTACCAGTCTACCCGATTCCGATTCCTCAATCCCCCTAGCATCTAGCCTCGCTGCTGAGTCCTCAGGCTTTAGAGCGCTCGCGCGCGTGCCACAGCCGCATTTTGGCCCATTCGCTTGTCTCCCTCCGTTGGGACGCCGCCAGCTCGCCAACCGACTAGCAGAGAGGACCTACCCCTCTGCACAAGCGGGGTTCTTAGTCCAACAATTGAGTATTGACGCCTTCGCTATTGGAAAGACAGTTGCAAATGTCACCATGGAGTGAAGAACCCCCAGCCATGCATTATTGCCATTGACGGGCTACCATTGTTAGCGTTAGTCGACTGTCTAGCTAGCTACTGCCTTAGTACTCTCCGTTGTACGCAGCGATGCACTGGAAAGTGTTCGGTTGTTTGTAAGTATCTGGCTAGCTCTTGCAATAAACGAACGACGCATCTAGATTGTCACAGTGGACAACAACACCACGCTGTACATGTATCTCAAGGTGACGACGCGTCTATGCAACGTACAATGTTCGACATGGCAGAGAGAGAGAGCGCGGCAGCGTGTTAGACGGGATCACTAGTCGGTGGCTCTGAATACAGAGCGGAACGCTGCAGAGACGAACATACCGGTTTACACCGGATTGCAAACCTGGCGGGGGTGGGCAGAGGCCGTCGTTGTCGTTGTCGTCGTCGTCGTCGTCGTCCTCGGCAGCGTCCAGTAGGGGCTCGGCAAGGAGGGCGTCGGCTCGCTGCCAGTCGCCGACGACATAATAGGCGGAGACGGAGAAGAAGACGCCGCCGAGCAGCGTGACGGACGACAGCGCCAGCAGCGCGTACTGCAGGCTGCGGAAGTGGGCGCGCGCCGACGTCGACTCGCCCCGCAGCGCGTCCGACACCGGAAATCGGAGAAGAGAGGGTGGTGAGCTGACGACGACTTTCCGCCAGCGATGGGGGTGGGGGTGTGGACTCACGACGCCGACGAGATAGGGACTGAACGCGTCGCCCAGCAGATGCGAGCAGAGGATCTGGAGCGCGGCGGCCAGAGAGCGCCGCTGGGGCTCCACCACGTACTGCAAGAGCGCTCCATCCACCGGGGATGAGGGTGGGATACGACACACCCCCCCACTCACCAGTAAAATGTCGACGATCACGGCCCAGTTGAAGCAGAGCAGGGTGATCGAGAGGAACATGAAGGTCTGGAATGCGGCCGCGCTCTGCAGTGGCTGTTGAGCGCAGGGCAGGCACGCACCCATCCGGCGAGCAGTGACCTCTCTAGGGTGAGCATGGAGAGGAAAAGGCAGGGCACGGCGGCGAAGGCGCCAATGGCGCAGACAAGCGCGTCGGCGCGCCTGTCGCTCTTCTTCCAGTAGGACGAGAGGAACGAGCCCAGGCCCACGCCCGCCAGTCCGCCCACGCAAGTGATGGCGCCGAACGTCATCGACACCCTGTCACAGCGCATCGGATCGAGACTCGACTCGACGGAAAAGACAGAGGGCCTCACGACTCACGAGGCGCGGTCCACGGCCGTCTCGCCCGTCATGTTGACGGCGTAGACGACGGCGGTGGGCGTCCACCAAGCGGCGCTGCCGATGAGGAAGATGACGCACGTAAAGCCGGCCGTCGTCCAGGCGTACGTGGGTCTGTAGCAGTGGGAGTCCGTCGGCCGGCAGTCATACTACGATTGTGACGCGAGGAGAGTCAGGTGGGGTGCACTGACATGCCGGCCAAGTATCGCAGGTCCCGCCAGAAGCCGGCCAAGCCGAGACTGGCGGGCTGTCGGTGGGCGGAGACTTGGCGCTGGGGCTCGCGCAGCACGAGCAGGAGCAGCGCGAGGCAGACGAGTCCCAGCGCCGGCGTCGGCCGCACGCCCCACCTCCAGTCGTTGCCGCACACCTCCGACACCTTACTGCCCACGATGAAGCCCAGACCGCTGAACAGTCCTCGTGCACGCCACTGGAAGAGGGCAGTTGGGCTCGCTCGCTTATGGGCCTAGTGGTAGAGAAGCGGCCTCTTGCGCGCACGCTTCTCGGTTCGATTCTTGATGGATCCACCAACGAGAATTTTTCTGCCGACGGCACTTCTCGTGCTGTAGCAGCCCTAGATTACAATTGACGTTCTTCCGAATGTCTTTGGCGGACCCCCTCTAGACAGGAAGGCTTCGTGGATATGATGGCCATGGATATACTGTAGATATGGGCAATTGACGGCCCGGCCTCCCAACGTTTTCCCAATCCAAAAACAGTGCTGCTCGCGGCAGATGAGATGAGGCGGCGGGCGACCTTCCGATGGGCGATGCGGCGAAGAAGAGCATGAGCATAAAGGAGCGCGTCGAGAGGTCGGGAAAGAGGTCGGCCATGAGCGAGGGCGAGACGGTCGCGTAGCTCGCCTCGCCGAAGCCCACGAAGGCGCGGCACAGCACGAACCACGTGAAATTCTGAACGCGCAGTGTGGTCGGCCGATAGTGGAGGAAGGTCACAGCAACAACAGCGCAGAAGCACACCTCCCTCCCGCCGGGCACGAAGGTACTGGCGAGCACTGCGGCCGACCAGACGACGAGGCCCAGCGTGACGATGGCCAGTCGGTTGCAGCGGTCGCCCAGGTAGCCGAAGAGCGGCGCGAACAGCATGTAGACGAACACGAACACCGTCTGCAGGAGGCCCGCGTCGCTGTCGTCGATCTCGAAGTAGTCTTGCACCTGGATCAGCACTCCTGAAGCACGCACGCCCCGACCGACACAGACAGCTCGCACCGTCTGCCGACAGACAGTGGAGAGCCCAAACGCACCGGCGACCGTAAACCGGTCCATGTAGTTGAGAAGATTGATGGAGACGAGAGTCGCCAGCGCGAACCAGCCGTAGCAGGAGACGTGGTGTGGAAACACGGCCCACAATCGTCCGACGACCGACATTCGTTTCGGATGGCGCTCGTCCGTCGACGACGCTACCGACGAAACCGAGGACGCGTCGCTAGCCGCCGTTGAAGACCTTGCACGACGCTCCGCCGATGTCGTCGACATCTTCCGCGTGCGGACACTATCTGCTTGCGCCTTGAATACTCAAGACACCGTAATTTCAAGAATGCGCAAAGTTACTGCACCCCAATGTGGCAATAACGATCTACAACTTTCACTGAATCGAACTGTCGAGTCCAGAGACGCTCTCATGCGTGCTGGACAGCAGCTGTTAACTCTGCCACTAAGGTTCACGGAGCACAACTCGGATTTGTCCTTTCTAAAACAAGCTCGAAACATCGGATTAATGGGTACGGTAGTTCTTAGCCAATGCGCCAACAATGTGAATCTTCGTTTTCGGAGTGTCGACTCTCGCCGGCGGTGTGCTCGTGCGGTTTGAAGCGAAAGAGCGGTTGCTTGACATTCTTTGCGCGTCCGTTCGGCGTTCGACAATGAAGGCACTGTCGTCGAGTCCGCTTGACAGGGGAGCATGGAGAGCGGAAGCGCGGACGATCGAATCGAGTCGCCGTCGACTTCGTCGGCAGCGGACGTCGACGGGGCGGCACGAGGGCGGTCTGGGCTGCGCCGGTTCACTCCGCGGTCGCAGGAAGAGGTCCTTCGAGAGCGTGAGGCGCTGTCGGAGCCGTCGGCGGAGCTGAGGGCGCTGGGCGTCGTGTCGACGCGCATGGTCACCTCCATGACGGAGGCTTGCACGCTCCTCCACGCCAAGTCGCAGTCCGAGGAGCCCGCCTTCCTGACGAAGCCGGCGCAGCGGATGCCGGACGGCATGCGCGAGTGCAGCTTCGCCGTCAGCCTTGACGACGACTCGCGGCAGGTACCTAGCTATGGCCATGGCCCCCCCCCCGGGGCAACTGGTGCGGCTGTCGACGACTCGCTGTGGGCGCTGAATGCGGCCTCATGGTTGCGCAGGACGTGAACGTGGACGGCTACGGAAAGTGGCGGTGCACGCACAGCACGGTCGAGTACCTGGTGGTGGAGGAGGGCAGCGGCCGGGCGGCGCTGGTGTCGCGCTCGGGTCGGCTAAAGCGCGACTGCGACTTCTACAACTACCGCCTCATGCGCAACGTCTACGAGCACGCCGACTTGCGCGCCCACTTCCACAAGAAGCTCTTCAAGCTCGCCCTGGGCGAGCAGCCGCCCCACCTGGCGCTCGTCGCCTACAAGTGGCAGGTGGAGCCCTACGACTTTACGCCCTCGCCGCACGGCAACGCCACCAAGAATCCCTACCCCTTCCTCAGGTTGGGTGGCGCATCGTTGCACCTCTCCCTGCCGGTGATTGGCGAGAGTTGCGCACACACAGGACGAAGCCGAGCGTGCTGAGCCGCATGAAGGCGCGCTCGAAGGAGCTGACGCCCCAGGCGGTCGTCGCGTCCGTGGCCGAGGAGGCCGACCTCGCCGCCGACCTCTGCGAGGTGCCGCGCAGCGTCGGCCAGGCATACTACTGCGCCAACAGCCTCGTGCGTCCCTCCCCCCCCCTCCCCCCCCCGCGCTCGCCATTCCTGCGTGGCCTCCTCGAGTCAGGAGTTGTGCAGAGAGCGGTCGAGGACCGCCAGTGGGCAAGGACGGCGCCGACTGCGGCCGACGTAGCTCGTCGTCCGTCGTCGACTCGCCATCGTCGTGGGGGCAAGTGGGCGCCGACCGAGGAGACGGCGGCCGGTCGACGCCTCGTCCAGCACGACCTCTACATGAGGAACATGCGACTCGACAACTACAAGAAGAAAATCGAGATCGTCCAGCTCGAGAACCAGCTGGGCTTCCCCAACAGGGTCGACCCCAGCGACGACGACACCGACGTGCTGCCCATAGACCACGTGCGGCCGCCCTGCCTACGCCCTTGTCCAATTGTTTTTGTTGCACTTTGGCACGGTTTAGATGGCCTACTTGGGCGCCCCCGTCAACTACGCAACCGTCGAGGATTACGGACAAGCGACTGGGTGAAGCGCACGACGCTGTCCGTCTGCGGCGCCGACTGTTACGTGTGTATGCCACGAACGGCGTGCGTGCCTCGTGCAATGGCGACAGCGCGCCAGCTGTTGCCGATCGGTTCGTTGTTCTGAAACGTGGCGCTCGCTCGCAGCGTACTCGTCCCTGTTGTTGATTGATTCGAGAAACGGCCACGGCTGGAATGGCTGGGGAAAAGCTACGCACTACGCGTACAGTGTACGTTGCGTACAGCTGCTAGATCGCACAGCATGGACCTCGGCTTTTTCGACGATTCCGCGGAGTTCGTCAAACCGAAAGTGCAGCAGCGGAATGTGCAATGTATACGAGTAATAATGGGATTTTGTGAAAGGCGGTTGCTACAATGTGTCGCCATTCTGTAGTGGACGTTCTTGACCCAGTCGAGAAGGACGGCTCGGCCAGCGGCGGCAGCGGTGCGTTCCTCTGTCCCATCTGCGGCGTCGACTTGTCGCCGAGGACGGAACTGCTGCGGTTGCAGCACACCAACAGGTCCGTCTGTCTCTCCCCCGCCTTTCCAATGTGCTCGAGACGGATCGTTAGTTACGGTAGCCAAACCCAATATGAGTTGCTAGTATCTCACACTCTTTAATGCATTCGCAATGTCCTATGCATTGTAACGTCTATTATTCATTGGCGGTTGTTGTTAGTCGATTGGTACATTGGTAGTTGTTGTTAGTTCGTCGTTCGGTATCGGACAGCACTTTCGATTGTCTCGAGCAACGGACCAGCAGCAGCGTGTGTCCTGCAGGTGTCTGGACGAGCAGGGCAGCGCCGAGAAGCTGCTTAAGGAGACGGCAAAGTGGGATGGGACGCTCGACTGTCCCCTCTGTCACAAGCCGCTGCCGGCCGGACCGGTGGGTTTGCATTTTGACGATATTTTGGTGTGTCGATCGACTAACTGCTCTCCACAGCTTAAGTTTCGAGTGGGGCATCTGAAGAGCTGCGGCAGGGCGGGCGGCGTGGACGCGGCCGAACTTCTCACTTTGGTGAATGTCCAACAGAAAGTGGTCGACGCCAAGAAGCGCAACGGCGAGTCCCACACGATGTGTGTTCCCTTCGTCCCTGGGAGGTCGTTGTTGTTGTTGTTGTTGTTGCTTGGCACATGGCTGATGTCGCATTCAGGGCTGCAAAGCCGACCGCCGCCTCCTGCCGGTGAGGCCGGCGCGCAACGACTTAATGCCCAGGAGTCCCTTGGACGAGGCCGTGCAGCTGGCCAAGGCCTATTCCCTCAGTAGCGCCGGCTCTTCTTCTTCTTCTGACATCGCCTCTTCTTCCATCCGTCCCGTTCAAAGGTGGCCGACGACTCTACCGGCTTTGCGTAGAGCCAAGCCCAAGCACTTGTGTGCAGACCTCCGTTGGCGCATCGTTCGCGGCCCAGCGCTGAGGACGGCGCTCCGCAGGCGGTCCACCAATCCGTCGTCGTCGGCGTCGTCGTCTTCTCAGTGGTCGTCGTCGGCGAGCAGCTTCATCAGCACGTGCGTGCGCCGAGCGCAACTGAAGGCCAGCATCGTCGGACGAGGCCAGAAGGTGCGTGTCCACTCACAGTTTCCTCGAGCAGTTGTCCAATATTCTTCAAGGAAGTAGTAGTAGTAGTTCCCACTTAGATCGTGGAGCGTAGCGAGGCGCAGGAGGCTTGGGGGCAGCGACTGTCGGCCTTGGAGCGACTGGCGAGCGATCTGTCGACGCTGCGCGAAGACGAATCCTCTGCCGACGTGCTCATTCTGACGAATTCCGAGGACGGTGGGCAACGCTCGTCCTCCGAGCTTCGCTGCCACTCGGCGCTGCTGGCCGCGAGGTGTCCCGAGCTTCGGCAGGTCCCTGCCTTCCTTGGCGTTCCTTCTTGGCCAGAAGGCGTCGACAAGACGCACACGGCCCCCTTTTAGAGAGTCTTTGACGCAGCGGACGGCGTGCGGACGCTCTGTCTGCGGAGTACGGCCGGGAGACGGTCGCGGCGCTGCTGCGCTATCTCTACAGCGCTGACATCGCTGTGACATCCCAGAAAGGGCTTGTTGTTGTTGTTGTTGGTTTGGGGGCGACTCTAGGAAGCCTTTGAGAGGCCCATTTAGAATACCCCAAAGCAACGTTCACTCTTAGAGCTCCTCGAAGCGTCCAGAGGCATGGCACAGCCCCAGGACATCTTTTAGAGAGAGCTCTCGAATCTGCTGGGGAGTGGCGTACGCCATTCCCCACAGTCTGAGGCGCAACACCGCGAGGGCGTCGCACTGCCCTAGAAAGTGAAGACACGTTTCGTCCTCCACCCCGCACTTGAGACACACTTGGCTGTCGGCGAGGCCGATGCGCCGAAAGTGCGCATTGAGATAGTGGCCTGAAAGCACACCGCACACTACACGTGCCACTGCACGCGGCAGCTTGAGAACTCTCCTGGACCGTGTCCAGAACTTACCCACCCTGGTGACGGGGTGGCGTAACCTGCGTAATGACGCGTAATCTGCGTAATCTCGGCGCGCAGTTACATTAAACGGAGGCAGGCGAGCATATGCGTATTATATGAATAGGCGTGTGTATGTACGTACTAGGTTCAGCGAAGGCCGCTTCAGTTCCACAGTCTGGGCTTTGCGCATGTTGTCTCTCGCCTGCGCAGGAGTCATTGGGCCCTTTTGCACGTTGCTCGTAGCGGCGCGATGCAGTTGCTGCACTGGCTGGCCTTCAAGGCGGTGCCTGGAGGACGCGGCTGACAGTTGGCGGAGGTGACCCTCGTGCGGGTTTGGAGCGAGCACAGGAGCCGACTCTGCGTTCCCTCTTCCCCAGCAAAAGCGTCCCTCGTCCGCAGGTAACAATCGATTCGTCCATTCTTTGCGGCAGGACGGCGAGCGTGGCCGAGAGATTCCACAGCGCCTGTCGACGATTGTTGTCCTGTCGGACTTGTCGAAAGGGAATGGGACAGCGCGAGCAATGTGTCAGTGTGGACACTGCCCTTTTCTGCATGTCCGTAGAATTCCTTCGATTGTGGCAAATATTTCGTCTGTTCTCCGTCCATCCGTTTATTGCGTTCGTACGACACGCTTAAAACAGCAGTGCCTCCGTTTATTGTAACTGCGCGCCGAGATTACGCAGATTACGCCGATTACGCAACCCCGTCACCAGGGTGGGTAAGTTCTGGGAACCTCCTGGACAGGTCCTTTGACGGGCCCGCGATCAGTTCCTTGGCCTGTCGGCAAGACTGGAGAGCATCCCAGCGGAGGCGGTGCTCTCTGCGTCTCCAGGCGTCGAGTTGCTGACGGACTAAGGCCGGACTGACGGCGAGCGCCGGCTCCGGACCTACAAACGGCGTCAGCGATCCGGCACGAGCCAGAGCGTCGGCGCGTTCGTTTCCTGCAACCCCTGAGTGTCCTGGAACCCAGAACAGTTGAATGCTCCGAGCACGAATAGCGTTGAGCGCATTTCTGCACTCCCGTACAAGACGAGAGCTCG
>JASAMY010001865.1:0-40679 GCA_030248085.1 Paralinhomoeus sp. GSCO2_6 | reverse complement strand
TCCGCTGCTGCATCCGATAAAAACTTTCTTAATTTTAGGCTTTGCTTAGGCTTAGTCCAGACTTTGCTTAGGCTTATGCTTTGGCTTTGTATTTGGCTTAGGCTTAGGCTTCGCTTAGGTTTCGGACGCAGCGGACGCGGACGCAACAATTGTGCTTTGCCAAAAAAAGACGACGTAAGGAAGACACAAACCCAAGCCCGCCGAAAACCGCCCGCCCACGGCGCGCTGGAATAGAATCGGAAGCGTCGGACCGCGATCCTAGCTTAGACCAGGTCCAAAGGCCTTGCGCCTGCAGATCAAGGTGCATGGATGAACATATGTGAGCAACCATGCAGATTACAAAAAAGCCAATTATTATTAGCTGACTCTGAAGGGCTGATTAAAACAATTAGCCCACTGCCTATATGGGATTTATGGTGTGTCTGCTCAAGATGGTATAGTGCCTAATTTTTACTATCGAATGTAACGACTGGAGATGTAATGACGCAAGAATAAAGCGTTGCAACAAAAAAGGTGAAATGTTTTCTTGTATTGCAGAAGTGCATTGGTTGCATTGGTTTACTTCGTTTGGCTTTTGCTGCAGCACTTTACAGATTCGTCATTGTTGTTTTTAAACGGAGCATTCACAGCATGATTTTATGACGCATTGCATTGATGATGAGTCACTACTGAGGACATGAAAATATTGATACTGAATCACTTCTGAGCACGTTTTAATGATGAATGACAAACGACAAAAGAGATGAAAGGTTTCTCAGATATAGCAACAGTCTCTGCCTATTTCTTGCCACTATTGGTCATTGAGCTACTCGACCTTTGGGAGCCTCTGGGCGATAAACTATTTTCGGGCTCTCCCATTCTCTCCAGCCCCCCTCCCCCCTTGCATCGGTTCATGGTCTCCTTTGTGTGCGCGTTTCGTGCATGTTTCGGGAATTGTTTCGTGTTGGGTTGAGAGGAAAACGTTTTTGAACATACAACAGATACAACAGACACACCGAAAAGCCACGCCGTTCCTCACATAGCATCACCAGAAAATAAAACAAAACTTCTGCAAATGAGTCTCAGCGCATGTCTCTAATTCTCTACGTCGTGGGTGTGTTGATATGAAATTTATTTAAAACAGAGTGGGTGTTACAAGCAATTCTTTAGTGTTCATGCAAATGCGTTGGTTGACATGCATTGGCTTTGGTTGACCTGCATTCCATCACTTTGCAGTTTCATCATTGCTGTGCTTCATCATTGTACAAATGAGTATTCTCTACATTATTTTATTTCATGAGACAAATTGATGTTGAACCACTTTGGAGAACTTTGCAAGCAGGAGTCTGAGTTGAAGCGGCTAGTGTATAAAATCCGAACCAAGCACAGCAACAAGTCACATATTCGGCGATTTTTGTGTTCGCTGGCAATAGAAGGAAATGTGCAGCGAAAATTGCGGCAACTGGAACTGACTGACATTTACATAGATTGAGTGTGAGAAATTAGCACATGCCCCATGGAACCCCATGCACACGCACGCACGCACGCACGCACGCACGCACGCACGCACGCACGCACGCACGCACGCACGCACGCATGCATGCAGCACTCATGCAAGCATTAGGGCACTACACAAATGTTATACGAACAGTTCATCATTGGGTGGAATGCCGGAAGGGAATGGAGCAGGATTGTAGTACGTATATGTGCTTCTCGCCTACACATCGACATTACCAACTGTACATCATCAACAACCAACATGCAAAAATTTTAGCCAAGGACCAATTGATTCTGCAGAAACTTTAGCTGTGTCAGGTCCATGGAAATGGGCAATGACAACGTTTGAGAGAGATGAGATATGAGTTGATGGACGTTTGGGGCATTTTGGCTTGGCTGAGTGAGATGGCTCGCACAAAAATCGCCGAATATGTGACTTGTTGCTGTGCTTGGTTCGGATTTTATACATGGTTTGTTCAAAGTGGAGTTGATCAGCTGCAATGCGGAAGTGGCTAGAAATCCGTGGGAGTATATGCCTTAATACCACTTCTTTTCAAACTGGACTTCAACAATAGCATGTCACATATTCTCCTTTTTTTTGCAGCCCCCTGCAAATTTTTCCTTAATACAGTGTTTTTTCCAAAAGATGAGGGGATTCAACGCACGCACGAACGCGCGCGCGCATGCTCGCACGCACGCACGCTTGCACGCACGCACGCACGCACGCACGCACGCACGCACGCACGCACGCACGCACGCACGCACGCACGCACGCACGCACGCTTGCACGCACGCACGCACATATGCATACACACGTTCACTGATGTAGGTTCACACACAATGTACCTGTGACTGAATCGAACATGGCAAATTTGAAGTAAAGCAAGTACCAACAGCCTAGCAGACATACATGCGTGCATGCACATGCAGTTGTGCTATATTGCTGCGCCAGAGCATAGTGATGTAAAGTATGGAAATGATCAACATGACTAGGCGGTCAACTTTTCTGTTTTTGCCAAAGTGGTGGACCTACAGGCATCAAGTTCTTTGCGAAGCAGCTGTTTGTTGGTGTGCGTCCGTGCATGCACATCTGTAGTGCCATATCGGTTCATCGGACCATAGTGATGTAAAGAAATAAAAGTGATCTGCATGTGCAGGCGGTCAACTTTTGTGTTTTGGCCAAAGTGATCGGACCTACCCATATCGATATTTATCGATTATCCCGGAAGTGAAAATATTTTGGTGCGTCGGATCGCGTTGACTTCAATGAATGAAATGTTCTACACCAAAGGGCGATCAACTTTATTATTGATGTTTAGGCCATCCGACGCATTCCCTTTGCTGGGCGACAATGTGCGAGGACGCCATAACTTCTCAATAGAATTATTGCATCGTTGGACGAAACTTGATGAAACTTTGAGAATAACTTGCCACGGGAGTTGAGTCAGCAGTGTACATTCCTGTTATCACAATGGGTTGAGGGGCCACGAATGCAACGCCATAGAAACATCGATTTTCCCCCCAAAACAGGCACACACTTTTAAGAGTCGTCATTTGTGCTGTGGTCTATCAAATTTCCTAAAAATTCGCAATCTCATATCCTAAACCATTGTTTATATCCAAAAAAAATATTAAATCAATCGCCCTTCAGGGGGGGACGTGGGGCCCCGCCCGATCCAGGAGGGGTCCCCCTAGGGGGGGAGGGGGGGGGGCGGTTCGGGGCGGGGGGGAGGGGGTGGTGGGGGGGGGGCGGGGGGGGGGGGGCCGGGGGGGGGGGGGGGGGGGGGGGGGGGGGGGGGGGTGGGGGGGGGCTAACACAAAAAAAAAACGCTAAAAGTGCCCTAGTGAGCCTACCTTTTCTGATTTTAAAAATGATTGTAAGTAGTCGAAAATCTCAAAGTGTTTGATTGTGACGCCGTTTGTTATGTATTTTTAAAATTGTTTAGAATAATTGTTATGTGCCAAAGCCGCCGCTGAAATGGCCCAGCATCCATAAATTTCGACAGGGTCCACCCTTCTTCAAAATCCGTCTCCATTGCCGTTCCCGCCCTCCGCCGTCCCTAGATCCGTGACCCCGCGCGGGGGGTGTGCTAACATCCCGGGTGGGGCGGATAAAAAAACACCCTGTACAAGTCATGGGGGGCGGGGGGGGGGTGGGAACTGTCTCGATGCGTTCCCGCCGGCCGCCGCGCACAGCAAATTGGCAGAAGAAGATCGTCGGCCGTGCGCTTGCTCGTTTGTTCTTGTTAAAGGCCGATTTATAATCATCCGCGTCCGTCATCCGTCATCCGCCGTCCGTCATCCGCGTCCGTCAAACTTCCCGATTTATAATCATCCGTCTTTGACGGATGGCGGACGCGGATGACGGACGCGGGATGATTATAAATCGGCCTTAAGCCTGCATCAGAGAGCTGGCCTCGCAGGGCTTGATTGGCACCGATTACCTCGGGCGAGCGTGCGATTACCTCGTAAATTGGATAACAACCGCACGCGAGGCGCAACCGTTCTTCTCGGCCGTTCGTCGTCGACGGCGACTACGGGACGAGCCAGTGCGGTCCGCGTCCATTCTTGACGAAAGGTCCCAAAGAGGATTTGACTCTGAGCCATGCCGGTTGCTTTCTCGATTGCAGTGGCGCTGAGTACGCTGATGTGCGTCCAAGGACAAGCGGGTAAAACACCGCGCACCTTCATCCTGAAACAGCAGCAAGCAAAAATGTTCAGTTCTGCTGCCCGTGAACGCCACAACCTGGCTGGCGGAACACAACTAGTCCGTGCCAAGCCTGAGGCGGACAGCATGCAGACCATGGTATGCTTCAGCGTCCCTGGCGCGTATGCACAGTCGAAAATCTAGCCTAGCATTTGCTTGAGTCTTGAAGATTCGAGCACGCACTTGTCTAGCCGTATGCACAGTCGAGCAAATGCTTCCGTCTAGAGTAGCGTCTACCCATTTTTTAGACTCAAGCTCAAGGACAGCTCAATATCAGTCTAGGTTGTTTTTCTTGAACGCTAAATTGTAATTTTTGTTGTTAAAAAAAGCTTGGAGATGTGGGCAACAGCAGAGAGATATGCGACGCATGCGAGAACGCGAGTACGCGTTTCCGTTTTGAATCTGCCGACCCGAAAGAGATGAAAAATTGCGAGATACAAGCGGTAGCGGTACCGCTTCACTAGCGAATATCGGGCATGAAATCGCTCACATAATGGAAATGATATTAAAAAAACTAAGGACAGTGGTCGTCTGCCTGAAAGTGCAGTATATTTTTTTCGGCTTAATTAATCTTAATCTTAACTTACTTAGCTTGCTTAACTGGGTATACTTGTCCCTTGCATTTTCTTTGAATTGGCAGAAATAGCTTTGGTTGTCGTATGAGGGACTCATTTTCACTGCAAATGCTTAGTTTCACTGCGTTTTACAGTTGATATATAAATCACGTTTTAGTTTCGAACTTCTGCTTGAAGTAGCGTCTTGAGCAAGCGTATGCCGTGCTTGAACTGTGCATACGCCGCTTCAGTAGCATCGACCTTAATACTCAAGTTCAAGCAAATGCTAGAATCTCAACTTGAGTCTAGAACTGTGCATACGCGCCCTGTATTCACAGCTACACTTTATGAAGCCAGTCCAGACGCCAGCAGCCGGCAATATAGAGCCTATAGACGCGACACGTCTGTAGATTTGGGACGAAGAGCTGGCGGCGCTGGCGGCCTCGTACGCGCTCAACTGCACGTTCCGGCACCGATCGAAGGCGCGCCTTTCGACCGACCGCTACCCGGGCGCCGGCGAGAACCTCTACGCGCAGTCGGCCGCCCGCCCGCTTACGGCCAGGAGGGCCGTGAGGCGCTGGTACAACGAGGTCCGAATTCGCGTGCTTCTCTCTGCGGCCGCGGCCGCTAGAGGCGACTACGACGGCCGTTCATTCAGTACCTCTACTACGACTACGAGAGCAACTCTTGCCGAGCTGGCAAACTCTGCGGCCACCACACGCAGGTGCCTGCTGCGGCGCTTGTCGCCTGGGCCACAGCTGCTTGCGCGCGATGAGAGCCTACACGACCATTGAGGTTGTGTGGGCGACGAGCTGCGCCGTTGGCTGCGCCATCGCCCGGTGTCCCACGATCGCGCACGCTGGCCGAGTGACTGGCGGCTACGTCGCCGTCTGCAACTACGGCCTGAGGCGCGTAAAATTCAGACAGCACGAAATAAATGCAATTCTGCGTTTGCAAAACCGCGCCGCGATTCAGCGGCAACTACCCGGGAGCGCGGCCCTACCGCACAGGCGCCACCTGCTCGCAGTGTCCCAACGGGTGCGACTCTGACGGCCAACTCTGTGGTGGGCATTCTTGAATTCGAAAGAACGCGGAACTTCAGTCTCACGAAAGTGTTGCTGCTTCAGTCTCGACGTGCAGGGCGGCCGAGGCAACGGAACAGCCGAGCAGCAGCGGCGCCGGCGGCGTCTCCTCGAGCACGGGCGCGCCGGTCGACGAGCAGCGTTCCACCACGCTGGAGGTCTGCCTGGCTGACTGCAGACGCGCGCACCGCCAGTGCAGCGACCAAGGCGCTACCGAACCCGTCGACTGCTAGCTAGCCACAAACAAGCGACCGCGCGAACAATCAGAAGGGACGAGTCCGCTTGCCCAACTAAACCCAATCCGCAATGTGTAGCCAAACCACAAGCGCGACTCTCGGATACACTGGTCAGCCGATCCCATCCAGCACAATGTTCGTTCTGCATGTAGCGTCTTCGCAAGGCAGTTGTTCAGAACAAGCGCACAAGCACGCGACAAGCAATCTGCAACAAAAAAAAACGTTTGAAAGGCTCGCGGACTTGGAGGGAATAAGGCTGCAACTGCAATGACTACGCAGGCGCAAACTCGACCAGGAAACGCAAGCGGAAAGAGAGACGTGAAAATTGAGCGGGCCGCAGACTAGCGCGCGAACACCACGTAGGTAACCGGAATCACAGACCTCAGCTCCGACTGTCGACTGCGAGTGTATTATCAGGCGGTTACATGTATACAAGGTACATGTGTATAAGAGGCCGTTAGACGAAGAACATGGACTTGGGACCGGTGAGCTTGAGCTTGTCGCTCGTCAGGCAGTTGGCGAGCTCCTCGTCCGTGGGCAAGCAGCCCTGCTCGTCCGTCTCGCGCATTCTGCGCAGCGAAACAAGCAGTCAGTCACGCGCGGCAGCTGCACCACAACTCGAGTCATCAGAGGAGCCCACTTGAGCACGAGCTGTCCCCGCGCCATGTCGGCCGCGCGGTCCGCGTAGTACGTGGGCGCCGGCAGCGACACGGAACGCGTGCATCTGCGGCACACAAGCGCTCGCTCCGCCTCGCTCGTCGTCACGGACGCACGCACGCAAGGTCAGGCAGGCAGGCAGACTGACAGGCACGTCTGCACGCGCGTGCTGCACGTGCTGCACACGTCTGCACAAGCGGGGAGGCAGGCAATAGGCAGGTAGGCACTAGGCAGGCAGGCAGCAGGCAGGCAGGCAGGCAGGCAGGCAGGCAGGCAGGCAGGCAGGCAGGCAGGCAGCAGGCAGGCAGGCAGGCAGGAGGGCAGGCACTAGGGGCAGGAAGGCAATGAGGCGAGCAAGGGCGGATCTAGAGGGGGGCGAAAGGGGCGATCGCCCCCATAGCTGGGCAGATTGCGTGTGGGGCGGGCGGGCGGGTAGGCGAGGGGCGAAAGGCAGGCGAGGTTCGAAGGGCAAGTGGGTAGGCGAGGGGCTAAGGGTGGCAGGAGGTGATGGGCGAAGGCCAAGCGCGAGCAGGCAGACCAGGGAGGTCTAGCAAATGTCTATTTGTTTCCTTTAGCTTAACGCACTACCCATGCGCGCAAAATTTTTGCCAGCGGCGCTGTAGTGAGCGTACAGGTCACTCTTGGACTAGGGACCCCTTTTGGGGGCAAGATATAGGATTCCCTAACCGGAAAAATATTGCCTGCGGCGCTGAGCTGAGCATGCACGCCCTTGGGCGAAGTCAACCTTGGGCCAGGGAGTGCATTCAGTTCTTAGCGAACACCTGGCCAACAGTGGCTAATTCTCGCTCCCAAAATCGAGAATCTAGGACAAGGGGGGAGGGAGGGGCTGTAGAAGAAGAAACGTGCTTAGCGAACCTACTTTTCCGCATAAAAATGCGAGTAGGTGGTCGAAAATCGCAAAAAAAGTTTCGCCTGCGGCGCCGATTTTATTGTCAATAATTGACCGATTGGGTGCCCAATACATTGTCGAAATGACCCAGCATCTCTAAATATCAACAGGGTTCCCTCTCCAAAAAAGTTTTGGATTTCACTCTCTTCGCGAAACAAATGCCTGGTTCCCGAAATGTACGCCAGTGCTGCTACATAGGTCTAATTGTGGCCGGTTCCACGGGATAGGTTCGTTCGCCCCCCTAGCCAAAAATTCCTAGATCCGCCCCTGGAGGCGAGCCAGGCGCGTACCGGACGTAGTGGTGGGCGAGGCGATAGCTGAGCGAATGCATCTGGTCACTGGTAAAGGACGAGTCGTCGTGCAGGACGCGGTAGTGGGCTGGCCTGGTCGTGCCTTGGATTGCGCAGTGCGTCGCCTGTGGCGGCGGGCAACGCCGTGGGGTCGAGGGGCGCGCGCGGGGGCGCGCCTGGGTACGGGCGCAAGCGTGGCCGGGGGGGGGGGGGTGCCCCTGGAAGTAGTCGTGCACGTCGCGCTGCGTGATCTCGCGGTCGACGGCCGTGCCGGCGGGCCCGTTGCCGCCCCAGCCCCAGCGGTCGGCGTCGTTCTTGGCGTAGAGGCGCGTGCCGTGGCGCTTCTGCACCACCACGTACGTCAGTCTCGGCTTGTAGTCGGCGCTGCAGGCGGCGCAGGCCCGCTCCAGCGCGTACAGCTCCACGTCCAGCACCTACGTTCGAGAGCCGTATGACACGCTTCGTGGGTGAGTCAGTGTGCGTCACCGTCAGTATGTCTTAGGCGTCATACAAGCAAATGGGCAAGGGGGGGGGAGCACCAAATGGAACGTCACGAAATTTCTTAGCGTTTGACAACTTGACGACAAGTTCTACACAATGACAGAAGTCTTTGCGCCATTTTCGGCGTTTCAATACCAAAAAACTTTAACCGGGCCCCATATTGGCCACAGCACCTGTTTATCCGCTGTTTTGGTGCCACAACACCCCCTCCCCTAACTTGGGCTCCAGGGAGGGTCTCCCCCCCGCCACACTCGCCCTGACCAAACGCCGCGACCTCCTCAAACTGCGAGTCGGAGACGCCATCCCGAAAGACCACTATTCTGTCCGGTTTCGCCTGTGTGTTCGCCTTGAACTCTCTGATGCGCTGCTCAAACTGCTTGGTCAGGTTGAATCGCACCTGCATTGATCGGTCAACTTCCGACTTCTGCACCTGAAAGTGCGTTCTGCCTCTGGAGAAGAGTTGCGTAAAATCAGTTATATGATGAAAGGTCCACTTCGGTAAATAACCCCCCTCCCCAAACAGTTCCGTTTTCCTAAGCCATGGAGATCGGCGTACTTTGTATGTGGGAACTGCGCTGCGCACGAATTCCAAAGGTCCTGTAAGGTTCGATAAAACCACTCTGGTGTGACCATTTGTGCAAGGTCCCTGGATTTGTACAAAGATATGTCGTTGTTCACTGCCGCGAAACTAAGCGTAAACTGTTTACCCCCCCCCCCCCTGGACTAGAGCCCCTACCACTGGATGCATTCTAAAACGCCTGATCAACACTGCTAGCGACTTTCCATTTTAAAAGTTGTTTTGTTAGAATTGTCTGCATAGTCGAACCAGGAAGGAGACGGCGTAGCGAAAGGCGTCGACGTCGACGCTGCCGACGACGGCGACGACTGACAGCTGAGCGTCGGCGCCGCCGCGTTGGCCCTGACCTGTGAGACGCGACTGCTGTCTGTGTGGGCACTGTGGCGCACTAGAGGCCCATTCACACGTCACCGGTCGGCACAGCCATAACTGAGGGGGTTACCCTCCCCCACTATTTTTCAACACTCACCCAACCCACCAGAATTTCCCCAAGGGATTTTCACCCTATCTAAAACGATAAAAGTGAAAAATGTTGGTGTATTTCAGTACTTTTTAGTGTTATATGACCATAAAACAACTAAATAACGCAGTTTAGACCCTATTTATACTCATTTTTTACCATAAAGTACAAATATAGCTAAAAAATGGCCAGCTACCCCCACTTCTTGCTCCATGCACCCCCAGAATTCTGCCATTTCCCCCCTCCCCCCCACTCTTCCAGGCCCGCTTACCGGTATAGGCCCAGCCCCACAGTCAAATGACCGAGCAGAGGAGCTTCCGGTCGAATTCAAACGTCTCGAACCCCTCCGGTGCCAACCGGAGACGTGTAAGTAAGGTAGGGGCGTTTCAAGCAGGCGCTCTCTGACCTGGATGACTAACGTCGACGCCGATGAAGAGCGTCGGCTTGACGGGGTCCGTGAGGTGGCTCCAGCTAAAGCAGCGATGGTGACCGCTTTAGAGGAAGTTGAAAAGGGTGGGAGAAGGGAGTCTGGCAAAACGGACAAGGGGTCGGGCTCGAGAAGCCAGGAGACGCCGCCGAGCTTGGCGTTGATCTTGAGCGCGAGATTCAGCAGCACGGACTGGCCGCCCTTGCGCACCGTCTGCAGTCGGACCACCTGCGTCGCCAGGCCGAACTCCTGGACGCCGCAGCGCTTAATCCAGTCTGCGCGAGAAGGCACTCCTTCACCCAAACAAGCGTGGGGGGGGAGGAAAAACGTGAGTGTGCCGAGGGCGGACCAGATGATGGGGGGGGGGGGGGTGGGCCACCGATCGCAAGGCAAGACCGCTGATTCTAAACCCGCGGACGCCCCTGCGTTGCTCCGGTCCCCTACAGTGAGTGACGCGGGCACACTGCCTGGGTGCAGGGGCTCTGGGCTTAAGCTAGCTTCGGCGCACCGAAGCTCGTGAAGGACGCAGAACGCCGTTGTGAGTGATAGTCTACAGTGTTAGACTGGCGTGCGCGTACTGTAGACGTAGTTGTCCTGGCCCTCGACGACGACGACGGCGAGGTCGCAGTGATACTTCTGCGCGAGCGCGAATCGCCGTCGCATTTCGGCCGTGTCATCGATGGGTTCGAAGAGGCCGAGCTGCGTGAGGTCGGACAGCGGCTTCTGGTCCTCCAGCTGCACGCCCTTGCTGCGCAGCGTCGACACGAGGCCCTCGAAGAAGGCGCTGCAACGACAACGCAGCAAAAATACCAGCCACGGCGGGAAGTGGGCGAGTCAACAGCAACACACCGGTAAGTCAACACCTTTCAGTAGACCGTATTTTGATCAAGGTGAACAACTTTTCCCGAACTATGCGCCCTCGTCGTGTCGTCATGTAACAGGGTTTTTAATCAGAGTTTTGTTCAGAGAGCAAAATCAGGGTGTACGCGTCAGCGTACAACCCTAATATGTGACGACTTCTCAATGCGGGTTTTTGAATTTTCGATCGCCTATAACTTTTGATTGCCTGAACGGATTTCGACGCGTTATGGCGCAAATGAACCGCCTTCTTCTGGGGCATCGAACGTCAGTTCCAGAAATGTTCCAATTTTGCGGCTTTTTTTTTTCATGTTCTCCTCCCAGTTTTTGGAGCACTGCTCGCGAACGCCAGAAGCAATCAGGATGAAACTTGGCACGTATGGGCGACCCATGGCAACAATTTGTGGTTCCAAAAGATTCTTGTCTAGACTTTGTATATCCAGAGATATTGTTGATTTTATGCTTTTTGAAGGACCCGAAAAGTTTGTGCCCTATAGGCGCTCCAACCGTTCGTCGCAGAGCTTCGCTATAAAGGGGAAAGTTGATGGCCAGGACCTAACTTAGAAAAGTTTCAACAATTGGACCGCATTGGACGCACCAAAATACATCTACCCATTATACCAATGACATAAAATGGCGATATTTCGGTGTGGTTAGCTCGGATCGCTTCGAGGTCAATAATAAAGTTGATCACCAATTGGTGTGCAACATATCATTCCTTAGTGCCAATGCGCTCTGACGCACCAAAATATTTTCACTTCTGGGAAAATCGCTATATCTCGATGTGGGTACGTCGGATCACTTCGGCTAAAACACAAAAGTTGACCGCCTGCACGTGTAGATCATTTTCATTCTTTACATCCCTACGCTACAACGAACCAATATGGCACTGCAGATGTGCACGCACGCACGCACACCTTCAAATGGGCTGCTTCACAAACAACTCGATGTGGGTAGGTCGGATCATTTCCGTTAAAACACGAAAGTTGACCGCCTAGTCATAGCGATCATTTTCATACTTTACATCACTATGCTAAAACGCAGCAATATAGCACAAATGCAAGCGCAGGCAGGCACGCACGCACGCACATAATGTAACCACTATGGCGCAGCACTATAGCAAAACTGCACGCGCTCGCACGCACACACACGCTCACACGCTTCGATCGCGCCATCGTGCGCGCATGTCTGTCAGACCGGTTGCAAGTAACGCGCAGCACACTTCTTTGTCCAGGTGTACACTGTATCAGAGCGGATTTTGGATTTTTTTGATCGCCTATAACTTTTGATTATCTGAACCGATTTTGGCGCGTTTCTATACGATGTATGTCTCCTACTGCGATTGAGGAATTCCACCGGACACGCTACATTTGCTTTTTTTTTGGTACGCTGGGGCATGTGTGCGTTCTGGTCTGCTGCTGTATGTCTGTATGTGCGTGCGTGCGGGCGCACACACGTGTGTGCATACATGCGTGTGAGCGTGCGTGCGTGCCTGCATAGGTTTTGCGTATCAATGCTTGTCTTTCGAAAAAACACTGTATTAAGGAAAAATTTGCAGGTGGCTGCAAAAAAAGGTGAATTTGTGACGCTATTTTGTTAAAGTCCAGTTTGAAAAAGAGGGGTATTAATCAAGGCTCGCCTCAAGCCACTTACGCTTTGCAGCTGATCAACTTCAGTTTGAACAAACCGTGTATTAAAACTGAACCAAACGCGGTTCGGTTCGGTTCGGTTCGGTTTTATTTGGCCAATCCCAACACATCCCAAGGGACGTAGACAACGCAAAGCATTGGGGAAAGTCCAAGAACGACAGGGGCACGGCGATAGCAATAAGACTGGAGAAAATACAAGCTTTCAATCATCACACTTGCGCACCTACCTATACAAGCTTCAACGCTCTAGAAATGTCACTTGTCAGTTTGAGAGTTACAGGTGGTTACACGCAGTCAGGGGCGGATCTTGCAGGAAGTTACTGAGACAACGAGTACGCATCCGCTAGACGTCGCAGTTCCCTGGGCTTTCGGAAGGCCATTGTCGATGTTGAAGTCTCTGCGAGCTCGAGAGTGGACTTCTGCTCGCCCAAGCCTGCGAGTAGATTGTAGGAGCTGGTAGAAAAGGAGGTCGGAGTGCCAGAGAGAGTAGAGGAGTCGCCAGAATTTTCTTTTTCTTTTTTCACACTTGCACAATCTGAGACATTTTCCGCATTTTCCGCAAGGCGCAATGGGCGCCATGTTGGATTTGCTCCTTCTAACCACTAACGCAGCAACACGTCACATATTCGGCATTTTTTGTGCGAGCCACCCTCATTCAGCCATAACGCAACAGCAACCCTTTCACATCTCATCTCCCTCTGACAATGCATTGCCATTGGCCATTACCATGGACCTGGCACAGCCAAACTTCCTGTATAAATAATCGGCACCCTGCTAACATTCGTGACATGTATGTAGGTTGCCACTGCAGTTAGTGATGTGTAGGCAATGCATACATACTGTACTGGCTCCATTTGTCATTCCCCTGTTGGCATTTCATCCAATGATGACCTACAACGTTTGCATAGTGCAATGCACCATTTTACATCTTGTGCGTGAGTGCATGCGTGCGTGTGCGTGCTTGCATGCGTGCGTGCGTGCCTGCGTGCATGCGAGCCTGTGCGTGCATCGTGTTCCATGTGCAAGATTATGGGGTCCTTCCTGTCTGTCTCACAACCAAGTGGCATTCTGTCATGCGGCATATGTGAATGCAGTGTGTGTAGGTTCTAATGATTGCCACTGCACCTTCGTATGCACGCAAACACAAAAAAATGCCAAATAGGTGACGTGTTGCTGCGTTTGGTTCAGTTTTAATACACGGTTTGTTCAAACTGAAGTTGATCAGCTGCAAAGCGTAAGTGGCTTGAGGCGAGCCTTGATTAATACCCCTCTTTTTCAAACTGGACTTTAACAAAATAGCGTCACATATTCACCTTTTTTTGCAGCCACCTGCAAATTTTTCCTTAATAGTCTCTAAGTACGCATTTTTTCGTTAATGGCGCTATTTAACTGTTTAAGGGTAAAACACACTAAAAAGGCATTAAAATACACAAAGCATAGACAGGTTGAAAAATTATACAAAATTCTGTGACGGGGATTGGGGGGGGGTAGGATAAAGTTGCCAACTTGGGGTGGCTACCCCCTAGTTACACGTGTGGGGCAGACTACCGCCCCTTCCATCTTTGCCAGAGGATGACAAAAATGATCCAAGCCAAGAACGCCGGACGGTCGCTCCAGCTGCACACGCACACCCGACGCCCGGCACAAGCTCTCGACGCACACACGCTTACGAGAACTCACGGCAGAGTTTGGTGGTAGTCGCGAGGATATATGTTGCGGTCGAAGGTGAGGAAGAGCGCGATCCGACTGCACTCGGCCGGACGGCTGTAGCAGCGCCTGGGCTGCTGGAAGACGCCGTCGCCTCGGCTCGGCCGCGTCCTCTCGCCGTCCTGGTTCGCGAGAGAGAGAGAGAGAGAGAGAGAGAGAGAGAGAGAGAGAGAGAGAGAGAGAGAGAGAGAGAGAGAGAGAGAGAGAGAGAGAGAGAGAGAGAGAGAGAGAGAGAGAGAGAGAGAGAGAGAGAGAGAGAGAGAGAGAGAGAGAGAGAGAGAGAGAGAGAGAGAGAGAGAGAGAGAGAGAGAGAGAGAGAGAGAGAGAGAGAGAGAGAGAGAGAGAGAGAGAGAGAGAGAGAGAGAGAGAGAGAGAGAGAGAGAGAGAGAGAGAGAGAGAGAGAGAGAGAGAGAGAGAGAGGGAGAGAGACTCGCGGGTGCGCCGCTCTCGCAGGCCGCATAGCCGACTCACTCCGTAGCGTATGACGAAGGGCTGCGCGACGCGGCCCTCCAGCTCGAGCATGTGCGGATCGACGGTGACGCCGAACTCGCGCAGCCAGGCGTTCTCCTCGAACAGTCGGCCGCCGGACGCCATCAGCTCGCCCACGGTCCGCTGGTGCTGGCGAGCGTCCATGGTCGACGCCTCAAGAGGAAGCGACGCGCATGGCAACGCATTCCCTGGCAGGAGGCCGCGCGTGGTTGCGCGATTAAGGGCAGCGCTAGGACTGGGAGGCCGCCGACGCCCCTTGATCCATCACGAAGGGCCAAGGCGTCATTTCTGTTCAGACCCACTAGCCATGAGGGCCGGCCGCATAAAGCAACTCGGAAGGACGCCAAGCGACAGCACGAGCAAATGCATCGACAGGAAAATCCTCGTTAGTGGGATCCTTCAAGAATCGAACCCAGAGTCGTGCGCGCGCGCGCAAGAGGCACATAGGCGTTGATTGGTCCAAAAGCCAGGGGGGGGTGTCTCTGGGGGGGGGGGGGGTCTAGAGCCATCCCATCCCGGATAAAACGTCTTGGATCTAAAATTTTGGAGGGGGGGGGGGGGGGTGGTTGAAGTTCTCACCACAATAACGTGTAAAATGGGTACTTTTTCGTCTAAAATGGGTCAAAATAAGGTCTAAATAGCACTTTTCAGGCGTTTTTGGGTCACACTACACTGAAAAAAAGAAACAAAAACACGCATCTTCACCCATTTTTTTAAATATTGAGAGAAGGTTTCCCGCAAGTTATCCAGGATGGCGATGGCCAGGGGGGGGGGGCCTCTCTCCCGCAAAAAAAGCGGGACGGCTATAGCCAGGGGAGGGTGAACCCCCCCCCCCCCCCTACTGAGCCCACCTATGAAGAGGCAGACTCACCATTGTAAACTTGGCCCTGACGGCCTCCGAGAGGATGGGACGCTTCGTCAGCGTCTGCTTCACGAAGCAGTTCTCCATGGGGAAGTATGCCCGCTTCACGGTGCCCGACACGAGCACGGGCAGGTTCTGCGCGAACCGCAGAGGCGGCAGGCCCTTCTCGGCCCGACGCCGATTCGAGTAGTCGGCAACCGACACCATCTCGCCGTTACACTCGAATCTGCAGGCCAGCGACGCTCAACCAAGTCACCCCCAAGCACCCCTTCTTCGCCGGTTCACTCACCGTATCTCTGACGCAGGCCGGCCTATGTCGTGACACTTCCTGGTGTATCCACCGATGCGCTCCTTAAAGCTCATTCCCTTCAGCTCGTGCGTCAGAGTCTCCTTTTGGTCTGCCTGCAGCCACGTGTCGGGACGCATGGAGCCCGGTCCGCGGGCGTCTCCGAGCAGGAGTCTCTCCACGTACTCGACCACCTCCATCTCCTTGTGCAGCACGATATGGGCCACTAAGAAGCACAGAGCATAGTATGCGCGAACGCAGCAAGCACGTACGCACGCAGGCACCGTTGAGGTTGACGTAAGGCGTGCAACTGGCGCCGCCCACGGTGACGGTGGCGAAGAGGCCGCGCAGCGCCTCCTTGCCTTCGGCCAAGTAGCAGCGCAGCGCTGGGTCGTTGCGGAAGTAGCTGGAGCTGCCCAACGAGTAGTACTGGGCGCAGAAGCTGAACTCACAGCGGAGCCAGCAAACCTATACCACTCCCCCCCCTTCTCCGGGCCCCAGTGAGCACGCACCGTTCGATGGGGCAGCGCTGCGCTTGGCTGAGCAGCAGCTCGACGCACTGGGCGGCGCGTCGGTCGGCCGCGAGCGCGCCGGGCGCCGCCGTCTGCTGCTGGCCGAAGCGCAGAGGCAGCGCCGCCTCCTGACTCTGCTCCACCGTGACGCGCGCCGCCCACTGCCGCCTGTCCGTGCCCAACTGGACGCTGACGTCAAAGTGGCGCGACTGAACACGGACGAATGCTGCACGCCGCCGCGACATCCACTCTGATGAGGCCAGGGCTTTCCCACGGGGGGGGGGGGGCTTTCTCACAGGGGGGGGGCAGGGGCAAACATCCGCTTGCTTCCCATCCCCCCCATCCGCAACCCCCCCCCCCAGCCCAAAAACAGACCCAAACGGACGCACGCACGCGCTTGGGTCCCAGGTCGAAGCGAGCGACGGCGAACGCGAGATGGCGTCCGTCGTAGACGACACCGTGCGGAGAGCCGAAGCTGTGCGGGTGCTCAGCAACGGCCTGCCAGAACGCCGCCGTCGACCGCTCCCTGCAACTCCACCGAATATTCTTCCCACTTGAAGTTTTGGCAGAAGGGCGGCAGAGAGCACCGAGTCGAGATTTTGTCGGTGATGTCGACTTGGACGTGGTACAGGTAGACGAGCGTGTCGGCCGCGACGTCCAGTCGGAAGTAGTTGACGACCAGCTCGATCTTCCTCCCATACGTCGCGTCGTTGGGACGCTTGGCGAGCGTGCGCGACAGCTGGAAATGTACAGTACATGCAGAGACGCTGCCTGAGTAGTGAGGCGTTCTGAAGCAGCGCAGAACGCACGGCGGGGACGGGCGAGAGGCGCTTGGGCGCGTCGAAGGCGTAGGAGGAGGCGCCACTGCTGGCCGACGCGGCGGCTGCCGACATGGACGAGGACGACGAGGGAGTCGCCACGGACGACGACGACGACGACAACCCCACGCTTGTGCCGCCCCTGCCACGGCCGCGGCCCTTGTGGCCTCCCGTAGGCGTCTGCTGACCAGGCCCAGCAGTTGGCGGCACGCCCTAACAAGAGGTCAAGTAATTGGCCGGTAGGGGGGGGGGGGTTGCTGGCATACTTGTAACTGGGAGGAGGAGGGGGGAGGGCACTAGCTCCTCCAGCAGTTTCTCTCAACCAAATCCCAAGGGGCCCCCTTGGGTTTCTTTAGGGTTTGGACCCTATTTAGGTGAAAAATTCACCCCCATCCACTTATGGTTGTTCGATTTGGTTTTGGTTTGAGTTGAGGTATGATTGAGGGCGAGGGGCAGGGAGAGCCGCACCGGCACCGGACGCGGTGGTGCGGCGGCCGAGTCTCTTGGCTTGCCGCGACCTCGGCCTTTGCTGGCCTGCGCGGGGGCTGCGGCTGGCGGGGACGGCGCAGACGTCGAGACGTCCAGCGATGCCATCTGCCCGCCGGCACCCTCGACCGCCTCAGCAGGAAGAAGAGGAGGAGGATCTCCTTGTTGGGTCAGTGGCCGTGTGGTGCGGAGCCCTCTGCCGAAGCCCTTCTTGGAGGAAGCGTCCCTTTCCGGGTCCTTCTTCTCCATTGCGTCGTGAATGGCGGCCTCTCGTGTTAGTGGTGAGTGAGAGTGAGTAGTACTAGTAACTAGTGTTCGCAGTCGGAATCACAATTGTAAACTGTAGTGAGTGGAGGAAAACGGATCTGTAGGGAATACCCGATCCATGTGAACCATGTGCACCATGTGAACCATGTGAACGAGAGCTCCGTTATTTCGGTGCGACATTTTTTTCTCTTGTCTTTCCGTCTCGCATATCTCTAAAGGGGTTAGCCAAATACCTAAGACCTTTTTCCAATTCTTTTCTTTCTCCCCCTTTAGGGAAACCCACATACAGAAGCAGTTTTTGTTTTTTGGCCATTTTCGCGCAAAAAAGCAATGGCGGAGGACGAATTTGTAGACAGTTTTGAGCAGGCAGCGTCTTTGTTGCTGCACGGCAGCAATGACGACGAGAGAGCCATTAAATTTTCGGCAAGTGTTCCCCATAGACTGGAACCGGGAAAAAAAATCGGCCTCCTTTTTTGTTGACTGCTCGTCTCTAAAGAACAGCAAAGACGTCTTTGTGGACTCGTATGGCAAATGGGGACAATGCAAGACCAACAACATTCGTTGCTTTTCAAATGGTTCGTTACTGTTTTCGAACGTTATATTGAAGCTAATAATAGGTAAATAATAAATAAAATAGTAAAGTAATAATAACTTAGTAAAATTAATAGATTTACAAATTTATAGACATGACGAGTGTTGGTCGCAAGCGGAAGTGGAATGACGAGTGGACGTATCGCGTGCGGGGAACGCAGTACGTACATCCCATGGCTGACAACTTCGAGAAGTGCGTCTTTGTTCTCGAAAAACGAACAGAGGCAGGAATGTCACGTCAGCGAGCACTGATTACCTACCGGTTGGTGAATAGTTTCCTTGACAGTAGGGTTGCATTAATACATTTTTCTTCACTTTTGTAAATACTAGAGGCGCATGCGGCCTTTGGCCGCCATGTGTATGTTAAGGAATAAAGCAACTGATTTTGCATATGATGGTCGACATGATCATGCTGTGCAAGCAGGTGCGCGATGGCCGTTCACCCCGCTGACAGTTGGTGTACAAAATTCACTGCTGCTCTGTTGATCGTGATGGGCGTTCACCCCATTGACAGTTGGTGGCGCCAAATTCACTGCTGCTCTGTTGATCGTGATGGGCGTTCACCCCGTTGACAGTTGGTGGCGCCAAAATTCACTCCTGCTCTGTTGATCACTATGGGCATTCACCCCGCTGACAGTTGGTGTACAAAATTCACTGCTGCTCTGTTGATCGTGATGGGCGTTCACCCCATTGACAGTTGGTGGCGCCAAATTCACTGCTGCTCTGTTGATCGTGATGGGCGTTCACCCCGTTGACAGTTGGTGGCGCCAAAATTCACTCCTGCTCTGTTGATCACTATGGGCATTCACCCCGCTGACAGTTGGTGTACAAAATTCACTGCTGCTCTGTTGATCGTGATGGGCGTTCACCCCATTGACAGTTGGTGGCGCCAAATTCACTGCTGCTCTGTTGATCGTGATGGGCGTTCACCCCGTTGACAGTTGGTGGCGCCAAATTCGCTGCTGTTCTGTTGATCGTGATGGGCGTTCACCCCGCTGACAGTTGGTGGCGCCAAACTTTACTCCTGCTCTGTTGATCACGATGGGCATTCATTCTGTTGACCGTTGCTTGCACCAAATTTACTGCTGCTCTGTTGATCGCGATGGGCAATCACCCCGTTGACAGTCGGTGGCACCAAATTCACTGCTGCTCTGTTGATCGTGATGGGCGTTCACCCCATTGACAGTTGGTGGCGCCAAATTCACTGCTGCTCTGTTGATCGTGAGGGCGTGCACCCCGTTGACAGAAATTGGCCCAAATTCTGTGCTCCTCTGTGCGAGCGTGTGTGCGTGCGTGCGTGCGTGCGTGCGAGCGAGCGTGCGTGCGTGTACGTGCGTGCGTGCGTGTACGTGCGTCGTGTGTGCGTGCGTGCGTGCGTGTACGTATGTGCGTGCGTGCGTGTTGACAGTTGACAGTGCCAAATTCACTGCTGCTCGGTTGATCGTGATGGGCGTTCACCACGTTGACAGTTGGTGGTGTCAAATTCACTGCTGCTCTGTTAATCGCAATGGGCATTCACCATGGTGGGCAGGATACATTGTACCACACTTACAGTATACATTTGCATAATTATGCGGGAGCACATTCACGGAGTGGCTGTCCCCTTTCGACATAAGCCTGTGCGTGCATGCCTGCATGTACATGTATCCATATATATGTATACATACCTATCCATATATATGTACATAGATACATATATATATATATATATATATATATATATATACATATATATATATATATATCGTGCGTGCGTGCGTGCGTGCGTGCGTGCCAATGCGCGCGCGCGTGCGTGCCAATGCGCGCGCGCGTGCGTGCATGCATGCATTGCCACACATACAGTGCTCGTGACGTCTAGCCGAGTCATTTGATATGCAATTCATCAATGCGCAGTTCATTTTCCATTTTCCAATTAGGCAAGATACAATGCAGCACACTTACAGTATTTTTTTCAAAAAGCAGTTGGGGCTTTCACCCACTCCCCAAACGGAGGCATCTGGCCCAGCTACTTGAGCACTTTTAACAGTGAACTGCTGCCGCCAGGTGTCAACTGACCACGCAACATCACCGATGTGGGTGAAATTGCGAAATTGTGAATTGCCATAATTTGCATAATTTTCATTTGCATAATTATGCGGGAGCATGTGCAAATGACTCGTGACGTCGAGGCGAGTCTTTTGATGTGCAATTCATCCATGTGCAATTCGTCTGGTAGTGTTAATCTGTGCTGCAAACTTTGAAAATGCGCCATAACTACGGTAAGAATTTGCATATCAAAAATCGACCTTGCCCATGACCATCTCGGGGTCGCGAGCATTCGATCGAGCCATCGCGCGTCCACGTACGTCAAGCGGTTCGCGAGTTTACCTCTTGCCCACATACATACATACATACACGTACGCAAGGCGCATTTGTAAGTAGATCTTTATGCCACCCTGATTGAGAGATGTGCACTGACTGAACTTCGTCGCTCTGGTTGATTTTTGCTCGCTCGTGACTTTTTTTGTGAGTTTTGTGAAATGGTTTGTTGTGACTCTGTTTACTACACAACTGCTGCGCCACAAATACAACAGACGACATCAAGCTGGAATAATAAGCAGTTCAGTAAAAGCAGACCTGAAACGCAAACATTGAAACAATAAAAACAACATAAATAATAAAAACTTTATAACATGGAAGTAACATAAATAAAAAAAAACAGATGCAAACATTCCAAATAAACAAAATTAATATTGTTTCTAAAAGCCTTCGACGGAGAGACAGAAAAAAAGTGTCGCACCGAAATAACGGAGCTCTCGTTCACATGGTTCACATGGTGCACATGGTTCACATGGATCGGGTATTCCCGATCCGGAAGGGGACGAGTCTAGAAGGGGACAAAGTAATTATTTCGGTGCGTTATAATCAGGTTGGGGTGCCACTCTGCCGTTTTTCGTGTTCAGTTTTTGCGCACTCGCCGCCACTCGCCAACGCGTCGGCGGATTTGCATCAAAATTGGTGGCTAAGTAGGAAATTTCATGGGCTACAAGATGGCGTTAACAGTTTCTAGCCGCTTTTGGAATTTTTTCGAGAACAGTCGCTTTCTTCTGTTGCGGTGTAAAAAACGCGCTTTACAGTAAATTTATAGCCAGCGTAAAAGTTTTTATTAAAGGCCAAATTTAAAAATCTAAAAGACTAGGATTACGGGTATTGCCCTAAAGTTAATTTTATCCCATTATAGCTCCGCTCCATCTCTCACCCCCATGGCGGGCTAGGCCCAAAACTGAAAATCCACTTTCCGCGCCATTTGGTACCAAAATTTTAGACGTCCATTTCTAAACAAAAAATTGTTCGAATTAAGTCAAATATGGGTTAAGTATAACCGCCTCGACGTCCTCTTTCGAATGCCGTATCGTGCGCCGCGCTCCGACCTACGGTTCGGCCGCACGGCGCCTGTAAGCGGTCTCGGGTGCCAAAACCGACTAAAAATTCAAATATTCAATCCTAGTCTCTTAGATTTTTAAATTTAGCCTTCAATAAAAACTTTTACGCTGGCTATAAATCAGGGTGTACGCGTCAGCGTACAACCCTAATATGTGACGACTTCTCAATGCGGCTTTTTGAATTTTCGATCGCCTATAACTTTTGATTGCCTGAACGGATTTTGGCGCGTTATGGCGCAAATGAACCGCCTTCTTCTGGGGCATCGAATGCGCCATAACGCGTTTCCTTGCTTTACTGTAAAAGGTCAATAGTTTCAAAAATGTTCCAATTTTGCGGCTTTTTTTTTTCATGTTCTCTGCCAGGTTTTTGGAGCGCCGCTCGCGAACGCCAGGGCCTATCTCGATGAAACTTGGTCTGTGTAGCCGGCTGGTGATGGCAATGTTGCATGCCAAAGGATTTTTGTGCACTGCGTTCCGATCTCGAGATATTGCCGATTTTTTCCGATTATCGATTGATTTTCTTGGAAATGGGCCACAAATTTGTGCCCGCACGCACTTGCGTACACATGCACGCACGCACACACACACGTACATGTGCACAGACACACGCACGCACGCACGCACGCACGCACGCATGCACGCACGCACGCATGCACGCACGCACGCACGCAGCACTCATACAAGCATTAGGGCACTACACAAATGTTATACGAACAGTTCATCATTGGGTGGAATGCCGGAAGGGAATGGAGCAGGATTGTAGTACGTGTATGTGCCTCTCGCCTACAAATCGACATCACCAACTGTACATCATCAACAACCAACATTGCAAAAGTTTTAGCAGGGGACCAATTGATTCGGCAGGAACTTTAGCTGTTTCAGGTCCATGGACATGGGCAATGACAACGTCTGAGAGAGATGAGATATGAGTTGATGGACGTTTGCGTCGTTTTGGCTTGGCTGAGTGAGATGGCTCGCACAAAAATCGCCGAATATGTGACTTGTTGCTGTGCTTCGTTCGGATTTTATACATGGTTTGTTCAAAGTGGAGTTGATCAGCTGCAATGCGGAAGTGGCTAGAAATCAGTGGGGGTATATGCCTTAATACCACTTCTTTTCAAACTGGACTTCAACAATAGAGTGTCACATATTCTCCTTTTTTTGCAGCCCCCTGCAAATTTTTCCTTAATACAGTGTTTTTTCGAAAGATGAAGGGGTTTCTGTAATTCAACGCATGCAAGCATGCACGCACGGCACACACACAAACGCACGCTCGCATGCTCGCGCGCATGCACGCTTGCACGCACGTACGCATGACGCTCACACGCACGCACGCGCGCACGCGCGCACGCACGCACGCTCGCACGCACACAGACGTTCACTGACATAGGTTCACACACAATGTACCTGTGACTGAATCGAACAAGGCAAAATTGAAGTAAAGCAAAGTACCAACAGCCTAGCAGACATACATGCGTGCATGCACATGCAGTTGTGCTATGTTGCTGCGTCAGAGCATAGTGATGTAAAGTATGGAAATGATCACCATGACTAGGTGGTCAACCCTTGTGTTTTTGCCAAAGTGATCGGACCTACCCACATCAAGTTTCTTGCGAAGCAGCCCATTTGTTGGTGTGCGTGCGTGCGTGCACATCTGTAGTGCCATATTGGTTCGTCGGAGCATAGCGGTGTAAAGAATCAAAATGATCTGCACGTGCAGGCGATATAATGGGGGGAGGTATTTTGGTGCGTCCAATTTGGTCCAATTGTTGAAAGTAACACAAGTCATGTCATGGCGACCAACTTTCTCCTTTACAGCGAAGCGCTGCGATGTACCGTTAAAGCGCCTATAGGGCACAAAATTTGTGGCCCATTTCCAAGAAAATCAATCGATAATCGGAAAAAATCGGCAATATCTCGAGATCGGAACGCAGTGCACAAAAATCCTTTGGCATGCAACATTGCCATCACCAGCCGGCTACACATACCAAGTTTCATCGAGATAGGCCCTGGCGTTCGCGAGCGGCGCTCCAAAAACCTGGCAGAGAACATGAAAAAAAAAGCCGCAAAATTGGAACATTTTTGAAACTATTGACCTTTTACAGTAAAGCAAGGAAACGCGTTATGGCGCATTCGATGCCCCAGAAGAAGGCGGTTCATTTGCGCCATAACGCGCCAAAATCCGTTCAGGCAATCAAAAGTTATAGGCGATCGAAAATTCAAAAACCCGCATTGAGAAGTCGTCACATATTAGGGTTGTACGCTGACGCGTACACCCTGATTTTGCTCTCTGAACAAAACTCTGATTAAAAACCCTGTTACATGACGACACGACGAGGGCGCATAGTTCGGGAAAAGTTGTTCACCTTGATCAAAATACGGTCTACTGAAAGGTGTTGACTTACCGGTGTGTTGCTGTTGACTCGCCCACTTCCCGCCGTGGCTGGTATTTTTGCTGCGTTGTCGTTGCAGCGCCTTCTTCGAGGGCCTCGTGTCGACGCTGCGCAGCAAGGGCGTGCAGCTGGAGGACCAGAAGCCGCTGTCCGACCTCACGCAGCTCGGCCTCTTCGAACCCATCGATGACACGGCCGAAATGCGACGGCGATTCGCGCTCGCGCAGAAGTATCACTGCGACCTCGCCGTCGTCGTCGTCGAGGGCCAGGACAACTACGTCTACAGTACGCGCACGCCAGTCTAACACTGTAGACTATCACTCACAACGGCGTTCTGCGTCCTTCACGAGTTTCGGTGCGCCGAAGCTAGCTTAAGCCCAGAGCCCCTGCACCCAGGCAGTGTGCCCGCGTCACTCACTGTAGGGGACCGGAGCAACGCAGGGGCGTCCGCGGGTTTAGAATCAGCGGTCTTGCCTTGCGATCGGTGGCCCCCCCCCCCCCCCCCCATCATCTGGTCCGCCCTCGGCACACTCACGTTTTTCCTCCCCCCCACGCTTGTTTGGGTGAAGGAGTGCCTTCTCGCGCAGACTGGATTAAGCGCTGCGGCGTCCAGGAGTTCGGCCTGGCGACGCAGGTGGTCCGACTGCGACGGTGCGAAGGGCGGCCAGTCCGTGCTGCTGAATCTCGCGCTCAAGATCAACGCCAAGCTCGGCGGCGTCTCCTGGCTTCTCGAGCCCGACCCCTTGTCCGTTTTGCCAGACTCCCTTCTCCCACCCTTTTCAACTTCCTCTAAAGCGGTCACCATCGCTGCTTTAGCTGGAGCCACCTCACGGACCCCGTCAAGCCGACGCTCTTCATCGGCGTCGACGTTAGTCATCCAGGTCAGAGAGCGCCTGCTTGAAACGCCCCTACCTTACTTACACGTCTCCGGTTGGCACCGGAGGGGTTCGAGACGTTTGAATTCGACCGGAAGCTCCTCTGCTCGGTCATTTGACTGTGGGGCTGGGCCTATACCGGTAAGCGGGCCTGGACGAGTGGGGCGGAGGGGGGCCATGGCAGAATTCTGGGGGTGCATGGAGCAAGAAGTGGGGGGTAGCTGGCCATTTTTTAGCTATATTTGTACTTTATGGTAAAAAATGAGTATAAATAGGGTCTAAACTGCGTTATTTAGTTGTTTTATGGTCATATAACACTAAAAAGTACTGAAATACACCAACATTTTTCACTTTTATCGTTTTAGATAGGGTGAAAATCCCTTGGGGAAATTCTGGTGGGTTGGGTGAGTGTTGAAAAATAGTGGGGGAGGGTAACCCCCTCAGTTATGGCTGTGCCGACCGGTGACGTGTGAATGGGCCTCTAGTGCGCCACAGTGCCCACACAGACAGCAGTCGCGTCTCACAGGTCAGGGCCAACGCGGCGGCGCCGACGCTCAGCTGTCAGTCGTCGCCGTCGTCGGCAGCGTCGACGTCGACGCCTTTCGCTACGCCGTCTCCTTCCTGGTTCGACTATGCAGACAATTCTAACAAAACAACTTTTAAAATGGAAAGTCGCTAGCAGTGTTGATCAGGCGTTTTAGAATGCATCCAGTGGTAGGGGCTCTAGTCCAGGGGGGGGGGGGGTAAACAGTTTACGCTTAGTTTCGCGGCAGTGAACAACGACATATCTTTGTACAAATCCAGGGACCTTGCACAAATGGTCACACCAGAGTGGTTTTATCGAACCTTACAGGACCTTTGGAATTCGTGCGAGCGCAGTTCCCACATAAAAGTACGCCGATCTCCATGGCTTAGGAAAACGGAACTGTTTGGGGAGGGGGGTTATTTACCGAAGTGGACCTTTCATCATATAACTGATTTTACGCAACTCTTCTCCAGAGGCAGAACGCACTTTCAGGTGCAGAAGTCGGAAGTTGACCGATCAATGCAGGTGCGATTCAACCTGACCAAGCAGTTTGAGCAGCGCATCAGAGAGTTCAAGGCGAACACACAGGCGAAACCGGACAGAATAGTGGTCTTTCGGGATGGCGTCTCCGACTCGCAGTTTGAGGAGGTCGCGGCGTTTGGTCAGGGCGAGTGTGGCGGTGGGGAGACCCTCCCTGGAGCCCAAGTTAGGGGAGGGGGTGTTGTGGCACCAAAACAGCGGATAAACAGGTGCTGTGGCCAAATGGGGCCCGGTTAAAGTTTTTTGGTATTGAAACGCCGAAAATGGCGCAAAGACTTCTGTCATTGTGTAGAACTTGTCGTCAAGTTGTCAAACGCTAAGAAATTTCGTGACGTTCCATTTGGTGCTCCCCCCCCCTTGCCCATTTGCTTGTATGACGCCTAAGACATACTGACGGTGACGCACACTGACTCACCCACGAAGCGTGTCATACGGCTCTCGAACGTAGGTGCTGGACGTGGAGCTGTACGCGCTGGAGCGGGCCTGCGCCGCCTGCAGCGCCGACTACAAGCCGAGACTGACGTACGTGGTGGTGCAGAAGCGCCACGGCACGCGCCTCTACGCCAAGAACGACGCCGACCGCTGCGGCAGGGGCGGCAACGTGCCCGCCGGCACGGCCGTCGACCGCGAGATCACGCAGCGCGACGAGCACGACTACTTCCAGGTGCACCCCCCCCCCCCCCCGGCCACGCTTGCGCCCGTACCCAGGCGCGCGTACCCACCCTTGCTGCGTCAGAGCATAGTGATGTAAAGTATGGAAATGATCACCATGACTAGGTGGTCAACCCTTGTGTTTTTGCCAAAGTGATCGGACCTACCCACATCAAGTTTCTTGCGAAGCAGCCCATTTGTTGGTGTGCGTGCGTGCGTGCACATCTGTAGTGCCATATTGGTTCGTCGGAGCATAGCGGTGTAAAGAATCAAAATGATCTGCACGTGCAGGCGATATAATGGGGGGAGGTATTTTGGTGCGTCCAATTTGGTCCAATTGTTGAAAGTAACACAAGTCATGTCATGGCGACCAACTTTCTCCTTTACAGCGAAGCGCTGCGATGTACCGTTAAAGCGCCTATAGGGCACAAAATTTGTGGCCCATTTCCAAGAAAATCAATCGATAATCGGAAAAAATCGGCAATATCTCGAGATCGGAACGCAGTGCACAAAAATCCTTTGGCATGCAACATTGCCATCACCAGCCGGCTACACAGACCAAGTTTCATCGAGATAGGCCCTGGCGTTCGCGAGCGGCGCTCCAAAAACCTGGCAGAGAACATGAAAAAAAAAGCCGCAAAATTGGAACATTTTTGAAACTATTGACCTTTTACAGTAAAGCAAGGAAACGCGTTATGGCGCATTCGATGCCCCAGAAGAAGGCGGTTCATTTGCGCCATAACGCGCCAAAATCCGTTCAGGCAATCAAAAGTTATAGGCGATCGAAAATTCAAAAAGCCGCATTGAGAAGTCGTCACATATTAGGGTTGTACGCTGACGCGTACACCCTGATTTATAGCCAGCGTAAAAGTTTTTATTGAAGGCTAAATTTAAAAATCTAAGAGACTAGGATTGAATATTTGAATTTTTAGTCGGTTTTGGCACCCGAGACCGCTTACAGGCGCCGTGCGGCCGAACCGTAGGTCGGAGCGCGGCGCACGATACGGCATTCGAAAGAGGACGTCGAGGCGGTTATACTTAACCCATATTTGACTTAATTCGAACAATTTTTTGTTTAGAAATGGACGTCTAAAATTTTGGTACCAAATGGCGCGGAAAGTGGATTTTCAGTTTTGGGCCTAGCCCGCCATGGGGGTGAGAGATGGAGCGGAGCTATAATGGGATAAAATTAACTTTAGGGCAATACCCGTAATCCTAGTCTTTTAGATTTTTAAATTTGGCCTTTAATAAAAACTTTTACGCTGGCTATAAATTTACTGTAAAGCGCGTTTTTTACACCGCGACAGAAGAAAGCGACTGTTCTCGAAAAAATTCCAAAAGCGGCTAGAAACTGTTAACGCCATCTTGTAGCCCATGAAATTTCCTACTTAGCCACCAATTTTGATGCAAATCCGCCGGCGCGTTGGCGAGTGGCGGCGAGTGCGCAAAAACTGAACACGCGCGCCCATTATAAAAGCGCGGAGTGGCACCCCCCCCCCTGGTTATAATCTACGCCTTTTTGTTGTCTCTGTTGTCGCCTCGCGGAAGTTATTAGGGCTTTTCGTATTCTCTCTTGTCGCCTCTCCAAAGTTGTTAGTTCTAAACTATCAAACACACAACTACAGAATAATATTAGAATTCCATGCGAATTGAGGTAGCGGAAGCTGTGGTGCGCGTCGGCTTATGTGACGCTAGATTCGGACACGGATTTTGCAGACGAACAACAACAGCCTAACAAACCAACAACAAACGAATAACGGTAATCGCTTCACGGCCACGGGCCACTAGACACTTCGCGCAACCTACATTTTAAAGCTACAAATACACACCACAAGCGCGAGGCAGTTTCTCGCGGTGGCTCAACGACAACTTGCCCTTAGTGTTGGAGTCGTCGAGCAATTTGATGTGGAAATACGGGTAGCGCGACACGACGCAGCTATATCTGCAGTGAACGACCATGTCTCGCATGGCCGTCGAGTAGCGCTGCACGTTGTGCTGTCGGTACTCGTACCGCTCGTGGTGGACCAGCACAAGGTCTTCGGGCGGGCTGCAATTTTTTGCCGCAGATAAAAATACACGCACCGCAAATAAATATGTACGCACCGCAGATAAATGTGTATGCACCGCAGATAAATATGCACGCGCCGCATATAAAAAGGGACGGAGCACAGATAAAACAGCGAGGAACGCAGATCCGTATCTCAGGTGGATAGATATGCGCGCGCCGCAGACCATTTGGTATGGACCGCAGATAATGCACTCGGCGCATACATGGAAAAAGATGCAGCATAGGTAGCAAAAAAGGTCTCTCACAGTTAGATGCACCTAGAGTATGGGGCATACCTGTAACTGGGTCTGGCAGAGTGGGGGGGGGGGTAGCTGGCCGATTTTGGGGGAGGGGGTCTCTGGAGCAAAAAGTGGGGGGGGGGGTAGCTGGCCATTGTTTGAGTTATAATGGTACTTTTTGGTCTAAAATGGGTATAAAAAGGGTGTAAACGGTGTTATTTAGCTGTTTTATGGTCATATAACACTGAAAAGCACTGAAAAACACCAACAGTTACTCACCTTTATCGTTTTACACATGACGAAAATCCTTTGGGAAAATTCTGGGGGGGGGGGTCGGGGGGGGGGAGTTGGGGGGTAGTTGAAAAACTAGTGGGGGCCCCCAAAGCCCCCCCAACCACCCCCCCAGTTACAGGTATGGTATGGGGCCTCCTGCGTACAATCACCTCACGAATCGTATTTGATCAGCGTGGTCGGTGGATGAGCACGCTACTCGTTCACGCGCGTCATGTGCTGGGCGCGTCATCTGCGTGCTGTTTGTCGACTACACGAACAGGTACGTTGGGGCAGTTGTTGCGCGCCCTGCACTAACAACGTCCCGCGTCGTCAAGGTCCAAAGCACTATTCGCGTAATTCAGTCCAATAATTCTTGCGGCTTGCAACAGATGCGAAAGTCGCGATCGACCGTCACAAGCAGGCGTTCGACGACACCTGCTCCTGGCCAACCCCTTTGACGAGTACCGGACCAGCGGGCTGCCTGCACGGTCTCTACTCGGTGGCGCTGAATTCGCAAGACTGGGAAATCGCCATGTGCACGTGCCCTGTCGTCTACATGCGCGAGTACATCTGCAAGCACTCGCTGTGAGTCGCAATCCGCATCGACTGCCATGGATGCGTCGTCCACCTGCAGGCAAAAAAAACGCAACCGAATGCAGCGTAGTGTGTGTGTGCGTGTGTGTTTGTTGATCAGATGGAAATTGTGCAGACAGAGGCAGCGGAACTGTTGTACATGTGGAAGACAAACGCGCGCGGAAGAAAATTCTAACTAGGCAATAATATGCGCCCATACACATTCGTCTGCTGTGGAATGCATTTTTAAATGCGGCGCAAAATATGCGCTACCTTCATATTTATCTGCGGAGCGTGCATATTCATATGCGGTTATTGCATTTTCATATGCGGCGCATACATACCTATGCGGTGCGTGCATTTTTATCTGCGGTGCATACATATTCATCTGCGGTCAACAATTTTACTTTTTCGGGCGCCGCAGTGGACTTCGGGAGCTGCAGCTAAACGGAGCAGCAAGCCGTGTTTCGCGGTGCACGCCCATTGCGAAGATCTAGCGGGGAAACCTTGCACGAGACACACTGCTTGTGCTGGTGGCCTTCGCGCCGCCACTCGTCCAGTAGTCGAAGGCAGAAGTGCTCTTCATTGTGGAACGGCTCGAAGAAGACCATCGGCTGATCGACCTTAAGCTTTTGCAGCTGCTGCGGCGTGGGCGCCGTCAACGAGCCTGGCTTCGGCAGTCCAACTTCCTGGACATCAGCAGCGTGACGCAGCTTGCACAGGTGCAGCCCTCCAGCTCACCAGATTGGCCAGCACGGGCGCCATGGTGCTCTGGGTGACCTGCAGTGTGGTGGCGTTGTTCTTTCCGCCGTGCCGACGCTTGCAGCTGCCCTTCTCGCCGGCTCCTGGCTGCGCAGTGGCGGCGCTACATAGGGGCAGGGTGGGGCGGACTGCCCCCCCCCCCCCCTAACTTCTGGACTGCCCCCTGCAACTTTTTGCTCTCCATCATGTACGAGAGCTTGTGTTGTGTGTGTATAAGTGCATAACAAATTGCAAATGAAAAAAACTTTGCTTGTGTGACAGGCGAGTCCTTCCTTCACTGCCAGTCAAGATATTGGGGCAGAGTCCTAAAAACATGGCTGAAGGAGAGCGCAGCCCACTCAATAGCGCGCTTCACCCATTCTGGCGGCGTGTAGATAGGCGTTCTCTCTCATCATCGCACGCACTGCCCTCCACGGATGAAATGCCAAAAGGGGAATGACAAATGGAGCCAGTACAGTATGTATGCATTGCCTACACATCACTAACTGCAGTGGCAACCTACATGTCACAAATGTTAGCAGGGTGCCGGTTATTTATCCAGGAAGTTTGGCTGTGCCAGGTCCATGGTAATGGCCAATGGCAATGCATTGTCAGAGAGAGATGAGATGTGAAAGGGTTGTTGCGCAGCGTTCTGTGCGGTAGCGGTTTACTTGGGGATAAAGCGGACAGTGCGCTAGACTGACACGAGACGCGAGTAGGCGAGCGCATGGGCCTAACGAATCACTGTCTGTGTCGAATCACTGTCTGTGGTCTGTGACAAATCACTGTTTGTGAGACTGGATGGCTGTCAAATGCCAACACTCCTTCTCAGCCATTCAGTGCTCTTTGGTGAGGCCCAGCTCGTCTCGAAGCTCTGCAAAGCGATCGCGTGAGACCGCCTTGGTCAGCAGGTCCGCCACGTTCTGGTCCATTGGACAGTAGTCGACCTTGACGACGCCTTCAGCCACGTTTTCCTTGACGAAGTGGTACTTGATGTCCACGTGTTTGGCCCTGCTGTGGAACGCCGGATTGTTGGCTATTTGGATCGCTGCCTGGTTGTCTTCCCAGATGAGAGTAGCCCCTTGCACTGGTTGGTTTAGACTGCTCAGTAGCGATCGTAGCCACAGCGCCTCTTGTGTAGCTGCCGCCAAAGCAATGTATTCTGCTTCTGCAGTTGACAGAGCGACGGTCGTCTGTTTCTTGCTTTTCCAGCTGATGGCCGCTCCAGACAGCTTGAAGGCATAGCCACTCGTAGACCGTCTGTCTTCCACGTCACCTGCGTGGTCAGCGTCGCTGAAGCCTACCAGCTGATGCCCACTTTCCTTGTTCGTGTAGAGCAGGCCCAGCCGTGGTGTGCCTTTCAGGTAGCGCAGGATTCGCTTCACTGCTACCCAGTGTTCTTGCGCTGGTGCTGCACAGAACTTGGCCACTTGAGCCACAGCTGCTGCAATGTCAGGCCTTGTCACAGTTGCCAGGTACAGTAGTGTGCCTACTGCCGCTTGATATGTTTTCTGGTCTGCTGGAACGCTGCCCTCCTTCGTCTTCTGCAGCTTGGCATTGACGTCCGTCGGTGTTGCGACAGCTTTGGCATTTTGTATGTTGAACTGCTCCAGTAGTAACACCCCCCCCCCGCGGATACAATACAAGATTACGGTATCTTGGTGAGGCCGTTTTTGCGGGAAAAATTTTCTCGCGGTCGGGGGTACGGTATCCCAGCTTTTGAGGGTTCTCTCCCTCACCAGCGGTTGGGGAGGGCGTGCAGGTGTGGGGTTCATCACAGGAGGTAGGAGAGGTACGGTATAGTCCTCCCGCCTTCCAGGCGCGGCGCAATGGAGCTGGTTTTGGTACCTCCATTGTGTGGCGTTTTTCCAATCTTCAATTAGGTGGTTACGGTAGCGTTTGGTGCCGTGTGGCCCCTTATTTTTAGCGTTACGGATTTTTTCTGAAGTCGAGGTCGAGTTGCTGTTGCCGAGCCTGGTGGTGCTGGTTGTGGGGCAGCTGCACTGTGTCGCGTCGTTCGTCATCAGCCTCCGATGGTGCTTCGCGCGTCGCTGTCAGTCATCAGCGTTTTCCGCCAGTGCGTTGTTCACTGCCCTCCAGCGCTGAGGACGCGACTCTTGAGTGGACGAGGCCGACGCCGCCGCCGTCAAGGAGATCGACAGGAGCTCACAGTAAGCTGCGCCTGCGTCGTCAACTCGCCGCGAGTTTCAGAGGTTGGATCGGCAGGCCGCCGCCGCGTGCTGTAGTTGGCGGCATTCGAAAGACGGTGCTCGCTCGTCCTTTGGGCGTTGGCTCGAGTCGGCTCTTCTCGTCTTGACGCCGGTCAAGCTGCCGATGAGCTTCTGCGTCGCATCGCCAGTCATCCGCAGCCATATCTGTGAGTGCGTGCGTTTGTGTGTTGGTGCTGGCGCTTTTGCTATGCAGTTGTGTCTCAGGTTTTGAAAGGATCGGGGTCTCTTCCCCCTCATCTGGACGCCGCTCTAAGTGCCGAAGCTGTGTCACCTCCCCGTCGGCGCCATCAGCAACCATTCGTGAGTGCGTATGTGCATGTCTGTGTGTCGGTGCGGGCGCATTTGCAAGTCTTGCTGTCACTACCAGATCCAGAAGGGGTGGGGGGATGGCCCCTTCCAGTCAGGTAGGCTAGGGAGGTTGAGAGGAAGGACGAGCACAGGGGCAAAGTGGGCATTCCATGGATTAAGGCGCACAAAAGCGTTTCGCCTGTGCTGCTGTGGTTGGATTGCATTATTGTGTGTTGAGCAAACGATGCAAATGCCGATGCCAGGCCTTAGGATAGACTTGCAATGAAAGAACTCCCCCCTATGTCAGATTATCCTGGATCCCCTAGTGACCTCGATGTTGGATTGCTGTTGCAGGTTTCAAAGCGCCCCAGCCATCAAGAGCCTACGCATCGACGGCCCACACCAGGTTGTTCGCCTTGTTGTCTGTGCTGGTGTGGATCGGCCCCATCCATCGTTGCAGCCTCGTCAGAGTCGGCAGCTCTCTTCCCCACATCGGCACCAGCCATCCAGAACCACCCCCTGAACGATCAGACACAGCTGTGATTCTGATGTGATCGCGGGTGGGGTCGTCTTGGTGAACTGTTGCTGTCTCTGACAATGGCTGTGATGCGACTGTTGGCTCTTGCTGCCCCGGGAGGAAATCTGGGGACCCGTGTCAGGGGACCCGCGGGCCAAGCGGCGGCCAGCCCGCTGTCCGCCGCAGCAAGTTCGCCTTTTTCGGGGGTGGCGGCGGGTAATCGCGGCCCCACCGCCCGAAAACCCGCTGGCGGGTGGGAGCGGCGGCCAACCCGCCAGCCGCCCACTCCCTTCCTCTCAGCAGTGCGCGGAGCGGGGGCGGCGGCGGGTAATGGAAGCGCCACCGCCCGAAAACCCGCCGAACGTTTGTAGCGCCACAAGACCGTAACACAAGGACATAAATTGTCGTCTTGAATCGCACGCAGCCGGATGAACTTTCGAAAACGCTAAGACAGGGACTACCCTTTGAGGCGCGCTGTTTAGTGGGACACTGTATGGGAAGCTGTACCATTCTCTGCTACCATATTCAGACTTATACAACTCTAGCCTAATAGCTTGCCCACACACGTAATACATTTGCGACCAACACGTGCAGCCCCTGCGCTTTGTTTACGTCGGATTTCGAGCCAGCTCGAATGCCGGCCATCTTCCCAACACATTTCAACGGTGAAAGCAAGCGTCGAAGTGTAGGAAGCGGCGCCGCCTTCGGGGCGCCAACAGACGCGTTGCAATACGTAACTGTATGTAGTTGAATTGTGAAGCACTAAATGCGCCGCCGTTGTGGCTGGGCTCCCGCGGTTTGTTTAAGTCGGATTTCGGTCAGCCTGACTTCTCGCCATCCTTCCAACACATTTCAACGGTGAAAGCAAGCGTCGAAGCATAGGCCAAGCGGCGGCGCCTTTGAGGCGACAACAGACGCGTGCAGTACCTAACTGTACGTGGTTGAATTTTGACGCACTAAATGCGCCGCCGTTCTGGCTTGGCTCCCGTTGTTTGTTTGAGTCGGATTTCGGTCAGCCTGACTTCTCGCCATCCTTCCAACACATTTCAACGGTGAAAGCAAGCGTCGAAGCATAGGCCAAGCGGCGGCGCCTTTGAGGCGACAACAGACGCGTGCAGTACCTAACTGTACGTGGTTGAATTTTGACGCACTAAATGCGCCGCCGTTCTGGCTTGGCTCCCGTTGTTTGTTTGAGTCGGATTTCGGTCAGCCTGACTTCTCGCCATCCTTCCAACACATTTCAACGGTGAAAGCAAGCGTCGAAGCATAGGCCAAGCGGCGGCGCCTTTGAGGCGACAACAGACGCGTGCAGTACCTAACTGTACGTGGTTGAATTTTGACGCACTAAATGCGCCGCCGTTCTGGCTTGGCTCCCGTTGTTTGTTTGAGTCGGATTTCGGTCAGCCTGACTTCTCGCCATCCTTCCAACACATTTCAACGGTGAAAGCAAGCGTCGAAGCATAGGCCAAGCGGCGGCGCCTTTAAGGCGACAACAGACGCGTGCAGTACCTAACTGTACGTGGTTGAATTTTGACGCACTAAATGCGCCGCCGTTCTGGCTTGGCTCCCGTTGTTTGTTTGAGTCGGATTTCGGTCAGCCTGACTTCTCGCCATCCTTCCAACACATTTCAACGGTGAAAGCAAGCGTCGAAGCATAGGCCAAGCGGCGGCGCCTTTGAGGCGACAACAGACGCGTGCAGTACCTAACTGTACGTGGTTGAATTTTGACGCACTAAATGCGCCGCCGTTCTGGCTTGGCTCCCGTTGTTTGTTTGAGTCGGATTTCGGTCAGCCTGACTTCTCGCCATCCTTCCAACACATTTCAACGGTGAAAGCAAGCGTCGAAGCATAGGCCAAGCGGCGGCGCCTTTGAGGCGACAACAGACGCGTGCAGTACCTAACTGTACGTGGTTGAATTTTGACGCACTAAATGCGCCGCCGTTCTGGCTTGGCTCCCGTTGTTTGTTTGAGTCGGATTTCGGTCAGCCTGACTTCTCGCCATCCTTCCAACACATTTCAACGGTGAAAGCAAGCGTCGAAGCATAGGCCAAGCGGCGGCGCCTTTGAGGCGACAACAGACGCGTGCAGTACCTAACTGTACGTGGTTGAATTTTGACGCACTAAATGCGCCGCCGTTCTGGCTTGGCTCCCGTTGTTTGTTTGAGTCGGATTTCGGTCAGCCTGACTTCTCGCCATCCTTCCAACACATTTCAACGGTGAAAGCAAGCGTCGAAGCATAGGCCAAGCGGCGGCGCCTTTAAGGCGACAACAGACGCGTGCAGTACCTAACTGTACGTGGTTGAATTTTGACGCACTAAATGCGCCGCCGTTCTGGCTTGGCTCCCGTTGTTTGTTTGAGTCGGATTTCGGTCAGCCTGACTTCTCGCCATCCTTCCAACACATTTCAACGGTGAAAGCAAGCGTCGAAGCATAGGCCAAGCGGCGGCGCCTTTGAGGCGACAACAGACGCGTGCAGTACCTAACTGTACGTGGTTGAATTTTGACGCACTAAATGCGCCGCCGTTCTGGCTTGGCTCCCGTTGTTTGTTTGAGTCGGATTTCGGTCAGCCTGACTTCTCGCCATCCTTCCAACACATTTCAACGGTGAAAGCAAGCGTCGAAGCATAGGCCAAGCGGCGGCGCCTTTGAGGCGACAACAGACGCGTGCAGTACCTAACTGTACGTGGTTGAATTTTGACGCACTAAATGCGCCGCCGTTCTGGCTTGGCTCCCGTTGTTTGTTTGAGTCGGATTTCGGTCAGCCTGACTTCTCGCCATCCTTCCAACACATTTCAACGGTGAAAGCAAGCGTCGAAGCATAGGCCAAGCGGCGGCGCCTTTGAGGCGACAACAGACGCGTGCAGTACCTAACTGTACGTGGTTGAATTTTGACGCACTAAATGCGCCGCCGTTCTGGCTTGGCTCCCGTTGTTTGTTTGAGTCGGATTTCGGTCAGCCTGACTTCTCGCCATCCTTCCAACACATTTCAACGGTGAAAGCAAGCGTCGAAGCATAGGCCAAGCGGCGGCGCCTTTGAGGCGACAACAGACGCGTGCAGTACCTAACTGTACGTGGTTGAATTTTGACGCACTAAATGCGCCGCCGTTCTGGCTTGGCTCCCGTTGTTTGTTTGAGTCGGATTTCGGTCAGCCTGACTTCTCGCCATCCTTCCAACACATTTCAACGGTGAAAGCAAGCGTCGAAGCATAGGCCAAGCGGCGGCGCCTTTGAGGCGACAACAGACGCGTGCAGTACCTAACTGTACGTGGTTGAATTTTGACGCACTAAATGCGCCGCCGTTCTGGCTTGGCTCCCGTTGTTTGTTTGAGTCGGATTTCGGTCAGCCTGACTTCTCGCCATCCTTCCAACACATTTCAACGGTGAAAGCAAGCGTCGAAGCATAGGCCAAGCGGCGGCGCCTTTGAGGCGACAACAGACGCGTGCAGTACCTAACTGTACGTGGTTGAATTTTGACGCACTAAATGCGCCGCCGTTCTGGCTTGGCTCCCGTTGTTTGTTTGAGTCGGATTTCGGTCAGCCTGACTTCTCGCCATCCTTCCAACACATTTCAACGGTGAAAGCAAGCGTCGAAGCATAGGCCAAGCGGCGGCGCCTTTGAGGCGACAACAGACGCGTGCAGTACCTAACTGTACGTGGTTGAATTTTGACGCACTAAATGCGCCGCCGTTCTGGCTTGGCTCCCGTTGTTTGTTTGAGTCGGATTTCGGTCAGCCTGACTTCTCGCCATCCTTCCAACACATTTCAACGGTGAAAGCAAGCGTCGAAGCATAGGCCAAGCGGCGGCGCCTTTGAGGCGACAACAGACGCGTGCAGTACCTAACTGTACGTGGTTGAATTTTGACGCACTAAATGCGCCGCCGTTCTGGCTTGGCTCCCGTTGTTTGTTTGAGTCGGATTTCGGTCAGCCTGACTTCTCGCCATCCTTCCAACACATTTCAACGGTGAAAGCAAGCGTCGAAGCATAGGCCAAGCGGCGGCGCCTTTGAGGCGACAACAGACGCGTGCAGTACCTAACTGTACGTGGTTGAATTTTGACGCACTAAATGCGCCGCCGTTCTGGCTTGGCTCCCGTTGTTTGTTTGAGTCGGATTTCGGTCAGCCTGACTTCTCGCCATCCTTCCAACACATTTCAACGGTGAAAGCAAGCGTCGAAGCATAGGCCAAGCGGCGGCGCCTTTGAGGCGACAACAGACGCGTGCAGTACCTAACTGTACGTGGTTGAATTTTGACGCACTAAATGCGCCGCCGTTCTGGCTTGGCTCCCGTTGTTTGTTTGAGTCGGATTTCGGTCAGCCTGACTTCTCGCCATCCTTCCAACACATTTCAACGGTGAAAGCAAGCGTCGAAGCATAGGCCAAGCGGCGGCGCCTTTGAGGCGACAACAGACGCGTGCAGTACCTAACTGTACGTGGTTGAATTTTGACGCACTAAATGCGCCGCCGTTCTGGCTTGGCTCCGTTGTTTGTTTGAGTCGGATTCGGTCAGCCTGACTCTCGCCATCCTTCCAACACATTCACGGGAAAGCAAGCGTCGAAGCATAGGCCAAGCGGCGGCGCCTTTGGCGCAAAGACGCGGCAGACCTAACTGTCGTGGGATTGCGCACATGCGCCGCCGTCGGCTGGCTCCCGTTGTGTGAGTCGGATCGGTCAGCCTGACTTCTCGCCTCCCCACACATTTCACGGGAAAGCAAGGCGAGCGGCGGGCGGCGCGGGCGCGCGCGGCGCCGCGGGGCGCCGCGCGGCGGGGGTGGAGCGGCGGCAGCGCCCGCCCCCCCTTTCGGGAAAGCAGGGAGGCAAGCGGCGGCGCCTTGGAGTACCTAATGTACGTGGTGATTTTGCCTAATCCCGTTGGTTTTTGGGAAGCGCGAAGCATAGGCCAGCGGCGGCGCCGAGGCGACACAGACGCGGCAGACCAACGCGGGGAATGCGCAGCGCCGCGCGGCGCTGGGAGTGCGGCGCGACCCGCCCCCCACCCGGGAAGCAAGCGTCGAAGCATAGGCCAAGCGGCGGCGCCTTGAGGCGACAACAGACGCGTGCAGTACCTAACTGTACGTGGTTGAATTTTGACGCACTAAATGCGCCGCCGTTCTGGCTTGGCTCCCGTTGTTTGTTTGAGTCGGATTTCGGTCAGCCTGACTTCTCGCCATCCTTCCAACACATTTCAACGGTGAAAGCAAGCGTCGAAGCATAGGCCAAGCGGCGGCGCCTTTGAGGCGACAACAGACGCGTGCAGTACCTAACTGTACGTGGTTGAATTTTGACGCACTAAATGCGCCGCCGTTCTGGCTTGGCTCCCGTTGTTTGTTTGAGTCGGATTTCGGTCAGCCTGACTTCTCGCCATCCTTCCAACACATTTCAACGGTGAAAGCAAGCGTCGAAGCATAGGCCAAGCGGCGGCGCCTTTGAGGCGACAACAGACGCGTGCAGTACCTAACTGTACGTGGTTGAATTTTGACGCACTAAATGCGCCGCCGTTCTGGCTTGGCTCCCGTTGTTTGTTTGAGTCGGATTTCGGTCAGCCTGACTTCTCGCCATCCTTCCAACACATTTCAACGGTGAAAGCAAGCGTCGAAGCATAGGCCAAGCGGCGGCGCCTTTAAGGCGACAACAGACGCGTGCAGTACCTAACTGTACGTGGTTGAATTTTGACGCACTAAATGCGCCGCCGTTCTGGCTTGGCTCCCGTTGTTTGTTTGAGTCGGATTTCGGTCAGCCTGACTTCTCGCCATCCTTCCAACACATTTCAACGGTGAAAGCAAGCGTCGAAGCATAGGCCAAGCGGCGGCGCCTTTGAGGCGACAACAGACGCTTGCAGTACCTAACTGTACGTGGTTGAATTTTGACGCACTAAATGCGCCGCCGTTCTGGCTTGGCTCCCGTTGTTTGTTTGAGTCGGATTTCGGTCAGCCTGACTTCTCGCCATCCTTCCAACACATTTCAACGGTGAAAGCAAGCGTCGAAGTGTAGGACGAGCGGCGCCGCCTTTGAGGCGCCAACAGACGCGTGCAATCCGTAACTGTATGTAGTCGAATTTTGACGCACTAAAATGCGAAGCCGTTCTGAGCATACCTGTAACTGGGGGGGGGGGGGTGGGGGGGGGGGGTTTCCCTCCCCCCACTTGCTGGTTTTGACCCTACCCACGCCCCCCCCCAACCCTCCCCCCAGGTTCGTGCGAAACCCCACCCAACCCCCCAGACATTTTGAAAACTTTCTACTACAAACTAAATTTCTAAATAAATTCACTTTGTACAGTGTTTTTGAGCAAGAATCGACCCAAAAGTGTCTAGTTTGCGTTATTTACAGTGTATTTTGACTAAAAAGTACCTATTTTCAGGCTTTTACAGTGTATTTTTGACTAAAAATAGACCAAAAATTGCCCATTTTTTTCTGCCCAGACCCCCCCCCCCTCCTCCAGATTTTCACCACACCCACCACCCCCCCCCCCCAGAAAGTGCCCGAACACTCCCCCCCAGGTCCAATTCCCGGTTACACCTATGGTTCTGAGTCGACATCTGCGGTTCTTTTCAGTCGGATTTCGGGCCAGCTCGACTGCCTGCCGTCCTTCCAAATCGAAGTCGACGTGACACACGCACGGATGGTCGCTCGCACGCACGGACCGTCTGTGGACAGTACAAGGTAGAGTTGGGAAGCGTGTGGGGAGTGAAGTCCGGTTCGTGCGTGCGAAGGCGTGCGTGTGTGTGTGCGTGCGTGGCTGTACGTCTGAGCGATTGCGCGTGTGAGACGACGATGACGAGCGACGTTGAGTGTTTTTGGTACCAAAAACATGGGATGGGCAGTGCACGTAAAAAAGCGCAAGAACGGGCGCGACGACGCCACAACGGAAACGACGGACGAGGACGCGCAGGCGGCAGAGAGAAGGCAACTGAGACGACAAACAGCAGGGCCACACATAGGTGTAACTGGGTAGTGTGTAGGTACAG
>JASAMY010002275.1:0-40700 GCA_030248085.1 Paralinhomoeus sp. GSCO2_6 | reverse complement strand
TTAATAAAAATGTCTGTCAGTCTGACTTCTAAACACTAAAAGGGGCTAAGCTCGGCTTATGCGGATGTGACACCACTGCCCCAAAACTTGGCATTAGTGACGAACAATGAGACTGATGCTTTGCATTCCATTTACAAACAAATGTCGCGCCTGCAGGCAATTATCACACATACAGACAACTATTGCACTCACAAGGAATGATTGGAATGGAGCAACTACAGGAATGGATTTCATTAAAAAACTTTAGCAAAAAAACAGGTGCATTTGCACAGGCCACAAGCACAACTCTCTTTTTCCCCTTCTGCCATCCTTTGTCAGCAGCTGGTCAACCGCGAACGCGTTTGCGTCCACGCTTTTCAGCTATGTATCCCACTGGGTGTTTAGGTGGTTCACACGACGATGCGCTTCTCTAAGCATTAGACAATTGTAATTTGGTAGGTGGTTTGCTGCTGTGAAAGACATTCCTGTCAATTAGTTTGAACAATTCACGCACCATCTAACTAAAATTGTAGCACAAAATAGAGTCATGCCGTCAATTGAATGACAATCTAAATGCAGTGTCAATCTTCTTTGTACTACTTATGCGAGGACTTCGTTCAGGTGCAACTCAGACCGCAAATCGCACAAAGTTTGTTGTTAAAACCCTGTTTACGTGTGTTGTTAAAAAGTGTAAAAACAGTGTTTGAAATACTTATGTACTTGACTCATCTTTTTAATTAAGAAAGTCGAAGACTTATTTAATTCATATAGGTGTAGGTAATGTAGAGGTCGGCCGGACGGGGTGGAATTCACGGTGACGCTCAGGACGCTGGCCTGAGGCCACACGCCGCGCCAGAGCCTGTTGACGGCCCGGCACGTTCGCTTGCAGTTGGCAACGTCCGCAATGGACAACGTCGCCAACACGAGGGGGATGACGTCCAAAGGTAGCATCTCGAGCATCTATAGCTTTATAAAAATGTAAAATGTACTCAACTATATACGGCCTGCCGTTGTTGTTCTTCTTGAAGGCGAACTTCCTCTGCAGCGCGCAGCAACTCGATGCATGACGGGGACGGAGAGTGGTGAATGTAACCTGCAGTCGAGTAGCGAAAACTGGCTGACTGGGAAGGCTAAATCCGATCCGACGCCAATGCGCCCGACCAGACCACGCCCAGACGACCGAGCCTCGCGCTCCCCGCTCCAGGCGGGTGGGGCGGTGTTGACGGCTCTAGCTTGGTCTACACAAAAGATATCCGCCTCCGCCGACACCCGCGCCCTTCGCGCGCACGCGCCCGCCCGAGTCGAAACAGACGCCCAGACGTCTCGCGCTCTCGCTCCGGGGAGTTGTTAACGGCGCATTTGGTCTCAACAAGGTATCCGATGATGGCGCCACCGACTGCGATCTAAGCATAAGACTCTCTCTAAGACTTTCTCCGCCACATGGCTCCGCACATTACTGCAAAAGCGGGCGACCCAGTCGGCCGACTCCCTTCTGGCAGCCAGAATCGGCGGGCGCGTCCTCGACACCATGCAGGAGCCGCCGCCACTCATGCGCCAAGACGCAATCACTTCCAGGGCCAGACGAGCTGGTGAGTGTTACCCGTGTGCGCGCGCGTGCGGGAGCGCGCGCGCGCGCCTAGGCCCGAGACGTTCAGACCTCTCGTGCGCCGCCGACGCTTCCGCCGGTCCAATCACTGATGGCGCCTCCCGACTCCTAACAGGAGCCTCCCCAAGATCCGCTTCTGGCCAACAACGATGATTTGGCAAGCGACAATGTCTACGGTTCCAACTGTCACCATCTACATTAGCGACATCAGCGACGAAGGCTCACTCAACCGACCCCATCAATCCATCTGACGACACTCTAGGGATTTGAGAACTGTAGGCGCGCTCGCTTTCCCTAAGCAGTTGATTTCCCTAAGCGACCCTAAGCAGCAGTATACATTGATTGACGTGAATGGAAGTAGAAAAAAATGTTGTCATTTATCAGATTTTGAAACCTGCTCTGTCTCAACACTTGTATTTGCATTTGTATTTGTATTTACGGTTTGTCAGCGCAACCCATGTGGCGATACAACTACATAACAGACAGCAGAGTGTATACGCGGGATACAGGCTCTCCTCGAGGACTCGAGGAAGCGGTTGGGCTGCAGGTGGGAAAGTTGAAGCCCAGGTCACGCCAATGGTGTGTTGGTCTCCTTGAGGACTCGAGGAAGCGGTTGGGCCGCAGGTGGGAGAGTCGAAGCCCAGGTCACGCCAATGGTGTGTTGGTCTCCTCGAGGACTCGAGGAAGCGGTTGGGCTGCAGGTGGGAGAGTCGAAGCCCAGGTCACGCCAATGGTGTGTTGGTCTCCGTAAGGACTCGAGGAAGCGGTTGGGCAGCACGTGGGAGAGTCGAAGCACAGGTCACGCCAATGGTGTGTTGGTCTCCTTGAGGACTCGAGGAAGCGGTTGGGCTGCAGGTTGGAGAGTCAAAGCCCAGGTTACGCCAATGGTGTGTTGGTTTCCTCGAGGACTCGAGGAAGCGGTTGGGCCGCAGGTGGGAGAGTCGAAGCCCAGGTCACGCCAATGGTGTGTTGGTCTCCTCGAGGACTCGAGGAATCAGCTGGGCTGCAGGTGGGAGAGTCAAAGCCCAGGTTACACCAATGGTGTGTTGGTTTCCTCGAGGACTTGAGGAAGCGGTTAGGCCGCAGGTGGGAGAGTCGAAGGCCAGGTCACGCCAATGGTCTGTTGGTCTCCTCGAGGACTCGAGGAAGCAGCTGGGCTGCAGGTGGGAGAGTCGAAGCCCAGGTGACGCCAATGGTGTGTTGGTCTCCGCGAGGACTCGAGGAAGCGGTTGGGCAGCAGGTGGGAGAGTCGAAGCCCAGGTCACGCCAATGGTGTGTTGGTCTCCTCGAGGACTCAAGGAAGCGGTTGGGCTGCAGGTGGGAGAGTCGAAGCCCAGGTCACTGCCGTGGTGGGTGGGTCTCCTCAAGGACTCGAGGAAGCGGTTGGGCTGCAGGTGGGAGAGTCAAAGCCCAGGTTACACCGATGGTGTGTTGGTTTCCTCGAGGACTCGAGGAAGCGGTTGGGCTGCAGGTGGGAGAGTCGAAGCCCAGGTCACGCCAATGGTCTGTTGGTCTCCTCGAGGACTCGACGAAGCAGCTGGGCTGCAGGTGGGAGAGTCGAAGCCCAGGTGACGCCAATGGTGTGTTGGTCTCCGCGAGGACTCGAGGAAGCGGTTGGGCAGCAGGTGGGAGAGTCGAAGCCCAGGTCACGCCAATGGTGTGTTGGTCTCCTCGAGGACTCGAGGAAGCGGTTGGGCTGCAGGTGGGAGAGTTGAAGCCCAGGTCACGCCAATGGCCAATGGTGTGTTGGTCTCCTCGAGGACTCGAGGAAGCGGCCCGTGGGCTAAAACCATCCGCATTGAGAAACACACGTGACTTACAATGCACATCAACTTGCCTTCTAGCAGATCTGGATTCAGCCAGTCGGTCCATGAGCCACCGGCCGCCGCAACCGCCAACACCAGCATCAAAAACGCAACTGTAGACATCTTGGGAAAGTGGACAGAAAAGATCAAGAAAGAAACCCAGACTGACTGACCCAAGAAAGAGTTGGCCTCACTGCTCTGTCTCACCTTTCCCTTTCATCAATCAAAAGTGGCGTCCATCCCGCCTGCCGCGCTAGACGCTCATTTACATACCCCCTACCTGAGGCGGCGCCATTGACTCATGCAAATGTGTGACCTTTCGCACCTAACGGCTGATTGACCTATCACTCCCAGATTATCCGACCAAAGGATTTGCGACGACTGTGTCGTACGTACAGTATCCCAATGGTACAGTATCCCAATGGTACAAGCATGGTTCATGTCGAAGAAAATGAAAGACAAAACATCAAGAACGTTAAGTACAAGTGCTGCGAAATTGTTATATTCTTAACTATAACCAACCTACCGGTATACATATTGTTGTGATCGTGTGTAAGCAGGCACGCAACCAATGCACGCACGCACGCACGCACGCACGCACGCACGCACGCACGCACGCACGCACGCACGCACGCACGCACGCACGCACGCACGCACCGCGCACGCAGCACGCACGCAACGGACGCACACACGCACGCGCGCGAGCGCGCACGCACGCACGCAGCGCGCACGCAGCACGCACGCGCGCACGCACGCAATGGCCGCACGCGCGCGCGCGAGCGCGCACGCACGCACGCAGCGCGCACGCAGCACGCACGCACGTACGCACGCACGCAATGATCGGCAGCGAAGTGAGGAGGCCCTATGTGCGAGCAGGCGCCTAAGGCGTCTGCAAACGTGCGAGTCAACAAAAAGACGTGCTACCGAACTTTTTGAGCATGAAAAGCACGGGAGCATGGGAGACGGTCGCGTCGCGGTGATTTACTATTGCTACTTTTTTGAAGCTCTGCATTTCTGCTCTGCTCTGCTTTTTGTAACATTATTTAGTTAATGGTGAAACATGTGCATCAACTACGTTACGCAGTGTACGTCATTTGGTTCGCTTTCAAGCCTTTATTGGGTACTGTATAAGAGCATTCTGATTGTCGTTACGTCATCATTTTTGTCAATAAATAAGTATCAGCAGCGGAGTTTTATTAATTGTTGTTTTTTTTTAATCGTCCGAGCTGGCGGACCCACGATTTTCGGATCAGATGGAAGAAGAAGATTTAATGTTTGTCACCCAATTTAACTCAAAAGTCAAGTTTTGGCCTTGGCATTTGTTTTGTTTGCACTATTTACAACACACAAACTACGCTACGACGCCTGAATTTTCGCTAGATTGACCCGCAAGCACACCTTTTGCCATTTCTGTTTTGTTTTGGAACGAATATCTTCTACTGTAGGTTTGCTAAGAACACGGCAGTGGTGCAGCCAGGATTTGCTAATCGGGCGACACAGTGTGCCCATTACATTTTTTTTTAATTTACCGCAGTTAATTTGCGCTGCACACAACATTTTTTTGCTATTTTTTGTTGTTTTGAATCAAAATTATGACAGCCTGGATAAATTTGCTGCGATGGTTTTGTGGAGAGGGACCCTTTAAATTCGCAAACGTACAGGGTTTTGGAAATGCCTAGGATATGAAATGAATAGACAAAAATGTAAAGATAATTGAGCTCCCATACGCATTAAACGTAATTTGCAAGAGAACCACAGCGTCGCACGCAAAAATTTGGCGCTTTTCAATGCTTTAATCCAAGGAAAATGCAAAAATCGCCCGCTTTGCCCCTGTGCTTGTCCTTTCCTTCCCTTCCCCCCCCCCCGCCCTGGGGGGGGGGGGGGTTGGGGGCCCCCGCACTATTTTTCCAACACCCACCCAACTCCCCCCCAACCCTCCCCCCCAGAATTTTCCCAAGGGATTTTCACTCAGTCTAAAACGATAAAAGTGAGTAAATGTTGGTGCATTTGAGCGCTTTTCAGTGTTATATGACCATAAAACAGCTAAATAACACTGTTTAGACTCTATTTATACCCATTTTTAACCAAAAAGTACAAGTATAACTCAAAGAATGGCCAGCTACCCCCCACACTTTTTGCTCCAGACACCCCCCCCCCCCCAGAATTGGCCCATCTACTCCACCCCCCCCCCCCACTCTTTCAGACCCGGTTACAGGTATGCTGAGAGGGGAGACACCCTCTCCCTTCTGGATTTGCTAGTGCGTCCAAGAAATATCGAGACTTCACAAACGAAACCGTCTCCTCCAGGCAAAGTGGAAGATGCTCGTTGCTCGTGCTGACATGGATCGTTCACTCATCAGTCATTATTCACTGCACCGAACCGAAAGACCTCTTTTTTGAGCTGCAAGTGGCATAGCCGATTATTGGCAACGCTTTGCGGGAGGAGGAACACAATCAACGAGAATCTGGTGGGTCAGTACAGTACAGTATAACAACGGCGTTCTTACACCCGCGGGGGAATAAGGTGGGTGTAACCGAACAACGGCCCAGAGAGGGGGGGGGGATTTTTCGAAGGTCGATGCGGGTGACTTGCAAGGCCAAATTTGATATAATTTCTCGTTTTCCAGCGTCAATAATGACCTAAATATGCTTTGTGTATGCTGAAACAGAGCGCCGCAGGCAACATTTGTCTTGAATTTTTGGCCGAAAAAAAAGGAAGCCGCTCTACCCCGTGGGCAATGAGAGCGGCCATCCTTGTGCCCAGGAGGATCACTAACTCAGTGACCTTGATGGAAGGGAGTTGAACCCCTGACCACGTGCGCACCGAGCACGACGCCTTACCACTGAGCCACTCGCTCTGGGGGTTCACAGCGCGAAATCCGTTCCAGGTGGTCAGCCCACCTTCTCTCGCGGGAGAAATACGTCGTTGTGATACTGACCCGACCGATCTTCGTAATTGTTTATGGCCTTGTGCCTTGGTGGCTTATGGCCTTATGGCCTTGGTGCCTTATGGCCTTATGGCCCTGGTGGTGTCAGAATAATGTTTTAAATGACGCTGCTTAGACCTTATTTTGGACCAATGTATTAGACGCTATTTTGGTGTACAGTTTTCTTGTCGAAGCTTCAAATCACCTACATGTTACCTTAGTGTGTGTGTTACTCCTCCTTTCAACCTGCCAGACGCTAGACGCGCCTGGCCTCAGACCGACGCACTTATGAATGAGATGCACATCGCTTTCTTCAAGCTGGGTGCATACTTATAACTGACGATGTGGAGGAGAGGGTGGGGTTCCCCCCCACCCAGAAATTTCTCACCCACCCCCATTTTTTATGAAGCGTTTTCACCTTGTCTAGGGCGATAAAAGTGAGTAAACTTTGGTTTTCAGAACGTTTCAGTGTCCTATGACCCTGCCTGAAACAGCTAAATAGCACTATTCAGACCATGGTTTGACTTGTGTGTGTGTGTGTGTGTGTGTGTGTGTGTGTGTGTGTGTGTGTGTGTGTGTGTGTGTGTTTTCCGTTCGTGCGTGCATAGGTATGTGCCTGCTGCACGCTCTGTAACGTTTTAATCAAGCGCATCTTCGCGCCAATGGCGCTACAACCACTTGCACCATACATAGGTATACGATGACACTGATCTGATACGCTGGCCCGTATTCTATTTCAAAAAGACTCGGGCACGAAACGATGAGTCTCGCCCCAACAGATTTTGGCGTTTTGGCGCATCGGCGTATTGTAGTTTTACTCCCCCCCCCCCACTCATCGTTTCGTGTGTACTATCACTCTTAAGCAGCTAATCACCGAAATTTGTTTAGAAGGTTTCTCTGGAGGAAGAGAGTTAAGCTGAGGCCGTTGGGGTATCTTGGGCGTTCCTGACGCTTGCCATGGCCTTGAAGGCGGCGGGAAAATACACCACTCCAATGGCTAAAGTGGCATACCATTGGAACAGGTGCAAGCACATGTGCAGTTTGGCGGCCATGGACCTTGTTGCCGTGTGTGTGACAACCAAAGATACTTAAACAGCGCTGTTTAGACCATGCATGTAACTGGGGTGGGGGTGGGGCACACCTGTAACCGGGTCTGGAAGAGTGGGGGGAGTAAACGGCCGAATTCTTGGGGGGGGGGGGTGCCTGGAGCAAAGGGGGGGGGGGTAGCTGGCCATTTTTTTTGTTCCTTTTTGGTAAAAAATGGGAATAAATAGGGCCTAAACAATGTTATTTATTTCATACACCGAAAAGCACTGAAAAACACCCCATTTACTCACTTTTATCATTTTAGACATGGTGACAATCCTTTGGAAAAATTCTTGAGGGGGGGGGGGGGTTGGGGGTGTTGGGTGGGTGTTGGAAAAATAGTGGGGCCCCCAGCCCACCCCAGTTACAGGTATGGGGTTGGGGGGGGGGGTTGCCCACCCTCAGGTCAAAAGTTGCCCCTCGCCAGCCCCCCAACCCTCCCCCAAAATTTTTCGAAAGTTTTCCAACTTGTCTACTGTAAAAAGTAGTGTATTTTTCGTCTTTTTCAGTGTTTTTTACCCTAAAACAATTAAATAATGCTATTTATAGCCTATTTTACCCTATTTGTGACCAAGAAGTGCCACTTAAACACTATTTAGGTACAGTTTGTTACCCTCTGACCAGTGGTTACACTACAACGTGTACTACCGTACTACTGTAATTGCCTCTCGGCACACACGGGCGGTGCAGCGCGACGGCACGACCCAGTCGCAAGCGCGCGCGAGTGCATTCATGCGCCAGCTGCGAGACGGCCCTTACACCACGGGCCCTCGGCTGAGCCTGATGGTCATCAAGGCCCCCGGCGTTCAGGAGGTAGGCACGCGAATGTGCGCCATCGGTCGTTCGTGTTCGTTTGTAGTCGTTCTACAAACCGACAAGTTTTTAAAAGTAACCGCCTCCGCCGCCCTCGAGAACCGCCAGAACCCAACCCTCAAGCGCCGCGCGGACGCGTCGTCGCCCTTGGCCCTAGTGAGCGCTGACGCCAGTAAAAACGACTCCCAGTAATCTGCCATAATTAGCTAAATAACCATAATTAGCACTATTGGAGGTGTTCTGGAGGCTGTCAAACCAAGGCTGAATAGTCATAGTCGTATCCTATCAGTAGTAAAAAGTTGATTATAATGCACTTCAAAAGGCTTTTTGATGCCTTAGTTGGCTGTTATTGACACTCTACCAAGCTTAAAACACCTTCTGCAACATTGATTTGACATCCAAAAGGTCTCTTTAAAAAAATAATTTTTTTTTTACCCAAGCTTGGTTGTACCCCTCCCCCACCTCTCGAGCGCGCCGTCCGTTCTCGATCAAATGCAAATGAGTGTGTGTTGCGGCCCGTGGCGTATGCTCTATGGATTTGAACCCGCGTATAGGGGGGGGGGGGGGGTATAGCACATACAAAGTGCGCGCGGCGTCGCTGCGATAATTGTACATGCTGTCTATTGGTGAAGCCAAGGTTGGAGCGTTATAGGACTCAATAGCTGCTGCGCTTACCAATCTGACCAAGAAGAAGCTGATGGCAAGGATTTGCTGCTTAGGGAGGGCGGGGGAGGGAGAACAACCTGAGGCTTTAGCAGAGGCAAGTTTAGTTCTTCTCGAAAGACACAGGCGAAATCTGCTACCAGTTGCTCTGCACTGGTGCGCCCGTTAAAACGTTTACGTGTACTTTGGTGTACAGCGTGTTCCCACTTTGATCACATTTGATTCCATAGTTGGCTTTTCAGGCAGCACAGACAGGCATCCACGAGCTATACGGATGCGACTACGAGAATGCGTGCGCCACCGCGAAACGGACGTGCGAGAGGAACGGCAGCAGAGGCGACTGCAGCCACTGTCAAAAAGAACTACAAGAGTGTACCAACGTGTGTGCACAGCGCCTTTTCCTCTAAAAATCGCCTCCACGCACCATTTTGCCCACACATCTTCCCCCTCATCGACACTTCCAGTTTATAAGCCCCCCCCCTATAATTATACACCCTCCTAGAGCTCGAACGAAAAAATTAGCCCTCGGGGGGCTAATTATAGGGTTTACGGTATACCATAACTATGTGCGATGTAGATTGTAAATACACGGGCTCGAACGCTCATGCTGGCATGCAATATGTTGTGCCGTCGCTTCGCGTCCATCTGTGCAGATGTGATGCAGTTTGATCTAGGCACTCCCGCGAAGCGTCTGTTCATCCCCCGGGGTCACTTGGGACACGATCCGTCACCATCGTCATCGTTACTCGCGCCCCACGATCGACCCATTGTAAACTGCGCCTTTGTATTCATCATTGGCACCAATCCTTCTTGGCGCCTCTCACTCATCCCGCACTAGTCGTTATGTGGCCAAGAGAAAGGTTTGGAACTTGGTCAATGACTCTCCCCGCGACGAACGGCGACACAACACTGGCGTGACCGTTTGGTTCGACTCACGCTTCAACGCCATGTCGGACAAACATCCCGTGCCGCAGCCTGCCCACTATCCGCCAACGCCAGGCGAACTGGCCATGTCAGCAGTAGAAGCGGCAACGCGATCTATTCGTCACAATGCTGGGCGACGATCATGCTCCCACTGGCATGCAATACAATGTGGAGCGCACGTTGGATGATTATGATATGCCAAGTGCGCTATTTGTCTGTCAGCGTAATAATAGTCTGAACATGCGGTAGTTGTCAGACGTCAGACAGACGCCGTCAGACAGCCGCTCATCTCCCATCTTGTTAAAACGTTAACAATCTAAACGTTAACAACTCCGCCATTTCCGATCTACAAAGTACGGTACTATAAATCGGTATTTGTCACCGCACCGAAGCTGCGCCTTCAGGCGCTTCAAGAGAGAGCAGTAGCGCTCTGGCGACACTGAAATCAAGGCGAAGATCCTTTTCTTCGTCTTGTCGAAGTGGGTGGACAGCTTCTCGACGACCGACTTCAGGTACTTATCTTAGGTCCTGGCGTAGTGGACCTTGGCGCAGTTTTCTCCACGGAGTCGAGCCTTGCGAGGCGGCTCGACAGTCAGGCCAGCGGCGACGGCAATGCTGCTGACGGTGCTGAAGATGCTGTCGAACGAGGAGGGGTTGGAAGCCGTGGTCCGCTCGTCCTGCTGATTCACACGTGTCCCATTCTCAGATAAATATCGCGGTGCAGACAAATACCGCTTCTGCAAACAATTACAGCTTACAGCTGCATAATTCGTCAATGGATAGAATTCCAGAAGAGAATGGAGCAGGATTGTAGTACTTATCGCCTACATATCACAATTTTCGGGGATTTGGGCACACAATGCTTGCTCCTTAAAAAAACGAGTCTGGTACAAAGTAGAATTACATTTTTTATGGGAGGCCAACATTGTCGCGATTACCTACCGTAAACCCTCCAAAACAACCCCCCCATCCAATAGTGCCCCCGGGTATGGCAAGGTTGATATAATAGAGCCCCCCCCCCTTCAATAGTGCCCCCAGGGGTAAGGGGTATGTTGTGCCATGTGCCTTTTATGGGCAAAAATATTGTGGTAGGTACATTTACATCGTGTATACACACTACTACTAACCAATAATAGTACGTTTCAGCAACTATTAACTGTAAATCAACCATTAAATGTGGCAAAAGTAATCAAAATCGCCGAAAAACGGCTATTTTAAGCTAATTTTAAGATTGAAATAATAGAAGCCCCCCTCCAATAGTGCCCCCCGAGTAAGGAAAGGTTGAAAAATAGTGCCCGGGGGCACTATTGGAGGATTTACGGCACATGTATCGGAGTAAATACAATTGTATGAACACGCATGCGGCGCATGCCATGCGCCCAGGCTAGACACTGGGCAATTCAGCTACTCAGCATTTTCTAACCCACTCTGACTAGTGACGGATTGTGCATAAATTGCTATATGGGTACATGAATTTGCGCAATATGGCGTCTTCAATGGGATGACAAACATTGAATGGTCTCTCCGTTGCCTATACAATCACGATGAGATCCGACTACACCATACTTTCGTCACACAGAGTCTGCGCAGATGGAATAGGCACAAGTAGGTCGTTCATTACACGTAGGTCGCTTGAACGCTAGGCAGAGTGGGCACATCCCACGAACCACGGTACTTGTGTCTTGCAGCAAAGGATCGTCAAGAGCAGCAACATGACGGCTAAGGCGCCGACGTTGGCACCAGCGCCAATGACCAGTTCTGTGGTCGTCGGAGAGGAGGCAGTAGCGCCACTAGCGGACTTGCGCACCGTCGTCGACTTGCCCGTGCCGACTTGGACCCTGCAGGCGACTTGCTGCTCGTCGACTTGGACACTGGCGTGCTGGTGTCGACGCCTAACGCGACGCCGCGACTCTGGTGTCGTCCAGGTTGTCTGGCTTCCTTGCCCGTCTGCACGTCACCAGCGCACACAACGCGACGGCGACCAGCAGGTGAGCGGCAGCAATACCCAGTGCGGCCCGAACCCAGTCCAAGTGAGCGGTGAGTAGACTGAATTGAGCTGAACTGAAGCGAGGAACTGACGCACGCACGCAACAGCTACGCTTGCTGAGGTCGTCAAGCATACTTTTGCCCACGGACAATACTTTTGAAGAAGACGTTGAGTGGGCCACCTGCGGTCACGACTGGTTGCCACGCATAGATGTCTCTGAAAGCCGCCCGATTTGACAATATATCGGTATTCGATTTAGTTTCGTCTCAGAATATATAAGACTAGCCGCTTCAACTCAGGACTCATGCTTGCAAAGTGCTCCAAAGTGGTTCAACATCAATTTGTCTCATGAAATAAAATAATGTTGAGATTACTCAGTTGTACAATGATGAATCACAGCAATGATGAAACTGCAAAGTGTTGGAATGCATGTCAACCAAAACCAATACATGTCAACCAATGCATTTGCATGAATGCCAAAGAAGTGCTCTCTGTTTTAAACACCCACTCTGTTTGCAGTGTGCCTTCTGATTCCAGCATTTTGCAATGGCAGAACACAATTGTTATGTCCATTGCGTCCATGCGTCCAAAACCTAAGCGAAGCCTAAGCCTAAGCCTAAGCCTAAACATAAGCCTAAGCCTAAGCAAAGTCTGGACTAAGCCTAAGCAAAGCCTAAAATTAAGGAAATAATCAACAGACGCACGGACGCATGGACGAAAACGGACGCAACGGACGCGACAATGTTTTTAGCCGTTTTTAGCGGTGTATAGGCAGTATTCGAATGCGTTTTGTGCAGTATTCGAATTTCCACAATAGACCAGGAATCCAAAAGCCTACGACGACACAATGAACCCTTTCACCGCATGCCATTTTATTTTGCACGATCGCAGCGTGCACTACAAAAGCAATTTTCTGCAATGCAGATCGTCGTCGATTATGCGTAGCGTAGCAAGCAGCCAGAGAGGTACTTGAAATCGTGACATGCTCATGTGACTGTCAGTGCAGCCAAACACCAACAGTGCCTTGTGCGTATAACAGCAAACAAAACCAAGCTGCGCCAAGCTGGAGGTGCTGTGCAGGAGCTTGAATGAGGTCGATGGTGGAGCTGATAGAAAGTCATCAAAGGCGAGAGATTCTTTGGACTTGAAGAGGGTGCGGACTTAGCCTCGGTTAATGGGCACCGTTTTGTGGATGACAACGCGGAGTAGAGGCCGCCGCTCGCCGCGGACGACGTGGACTGGTGCTCGTCCGCGCCGCTCATCAGTCGGTTCAGTGGCGTCTCCGTCGGCGCCGCCAGCAAGACGGACAGTCCGAAGTACAGCGACGTGCCGGACGGCGAACCCAACGACAAACCTGGAAGTTGCGCAGCGTCGTTGTGTGCGTCAGCGCCCGTCGACAGGTACGACGTCGATGTGCCCTGCCTGCCTTTTTGGCGCTGTCGACCCCGGCTGACGCGACGACGCCGAGCTCCGTCCAATGAACGTGTTCCGCAGCTGCACCGCTGGCGGTGGCTTCCCTTCTCGAACTTCTCGGCATCTAGGTACCTTCGCCTTGATGCTCATCCGCGCATTGAATATTGGCGGCAACGCCTACGTACAAGTCTTTGGCGGCAAGATATTGAACGATCCAAATAAATAAACATCGTAAAAACACGAATTGAGATGTTTGACACGGTTGTTTCGCCTTGTTGCAGAATGTTTCGCTTCTAATTCGAATACTGCACATATACCGTTTTTAGCCTTTTGCATTAACACATACTGCTTATATCAAAAGGGATTAGAATGGTCCAAAGGAGACTGTGGCGTGCTACCACCAAGTATGTAAACGACCAACTACTATTGCACAGTGCTGCCCAATTCGAACGTGTGTCAGGGTAGTAGTTTAAGAGGGGAGCTTTGCTAAATTCCGTGATTGCGTTTCTATAGAATTCTATGGCAAAAATTCTTGTTTATACGTCTGCCCCCTTTAGGTACAATCAGCAGCAAAAAAGGCCAGCGTTACGAGCGTCATAAGAGACACACCGAAATAATGACCCCAAAAAGCCCGATGACAGTAGGTTTTTTTTTTTGGATGATGGGTTGCTTAAAACTAAATCGGCAACATCTGTATGCAAAAAAATAATAAATCAAGGTCATACATGCAACCCGTAACAAACGCCAAGGTAGGTGCAAACCATATTTCAACACAATCTATCCAGCACAATCCAGTCAATTGTATTGTATTGTACTGTATCAACTTCAAATGTGCTGTATCTCGTGATTACGGTATCGCAGTGACAAACGGATGTGATATTCGTGATCAGCGTGGTCGATTACATACCTCCCAAGCAGATTTGATGCTAAATTCTCAAATTCGATCAAACGCAATTTGCATATTCAACGTGCCATATCTCGTGATTACGGTGTCGCACTGGAAAACGGATGTGAAATTCGTAATCAGCACTGTCGATTACATATGTCCCAATCAGTGTTGACGCTGAATTCTCAAATTCGATCAAATGCAATTTGCATATTCAATGCGCCGTATCTCGTGCTTACGGTTTCGCATTGGAAAACGGATGTGATATTCGTGATCAGCGTGGTCGATTGCATATATCCCAAGCAGATTTGACACGAAATTCTCCAATTCGATAAAACACGTATGCGCAATTTGCATAACTCACGGATTACGGTAGTTTCAGAAGTGCCACTCTTATTTTGACGGTGAAATGTGCCAAGGCAGCTTCATGCAAAATTTCAGCTCAATCCATCCAGCACAACTGTCTGCGCTGCGTTGCAGACAGACAAACATTGTGCTTTAGTAATATAGACCAGAGCACTGGAGGTGAGGGCTTGAGATTGTCCACCATCCTTGCATTGAATTTGCAATGTTGAGAGGATTTTTCTGATATGCAACATGCTATACTTTGGTGGACCATGTATGTACATTGTCCATTGGTTACAGTAGCACATTTGTACAGACACACATGAAACAGCAAATGTTGAATTCACAATGTTGAGAGGATTTGTTGGATATGCAACATGCCATGCTTTGGTAGACCATGTATGTAGATGGAACCACCATAATTGCATTGCATTCGCAACGCAATGCTGAGAGGATTTGTTTGACATGCAACAAACCATACTTTGGTGAACCATGTACATTGTACCTTGGTTACAGTAGCAGATTTGTGCAGACACACATGGAACAGTAAAAGTTCAATAGCCCATCACACAACCCCCCCCCCATAGAAGCCTTACAGTTTTGTAGCTCCTATCCTCTAAAGTTTTGACATGCAGGTACACCTAGGCCTTAGGATGTAGCAGCCTTGGATTGTACATTGTAAGTTCTTCTACTGTTCAAAATGGCGCTTTTGCCTAATTAGGGCGCCTTTGCTTAAATGGTGCTTATCATGCTTATCATGATGGAATCGCGGGTCTCGCTGACTGGCTGCCTGGACATGGCTAGGCATAACTTAGGATGTGCATGCGCACACAAACGCAACTACAGATCAGCACATACATATTGTGGATGTGCGATTTGTTTCTAGGCATTCATTCAAATTCCCTGAAACGCCCCAGAATTTGTGCCATTGTGAGCGTAGTTGACAACTGGGGCAGCGCAGCCTTGGATTGTAATGCATGCCGTGCGTGCGTGCGTGCGTGTGCGCGTGCGTGCCGGTGCGTGCGTGCGCGTGCCTGCCAGCGCGCGCGCGCTCGCATGCGTGCGTGCGTGCGTGCCGGTGCGTGCGCGCTCGCGTGCGTGCGTGCTTGCGTGCGTGCACTCGTGCGCGTGTGTGTGCCTGCGTGCTTAAGCAAAGCCTAAGTCTAATCCAGAGCCTAAGCCTAGGCCTAAGCCTAAGCTTAAGCCTAAGCCAAAACCTAGGCCTAGGCCAAAGCAAAGCCTAATTTGAAGAATATCATTTCTGTGCGCACTTCCCCGCTGGCTCCCCGAATAGGGTTCCACCTGGCGGTTCCACCTGGAAAGGGAATAGCCTTGCGACAGAGGCGAACTGTCATTGTGTGGCAGCGGCCACTAGCAGGTCGCGAGATAGCTTTTCTTGGGGCGTCCGCTCATGGCAACTTGAGTGGTTCATTTTGACTGGGCGAATGGCGGAGGCGACCACCGCTAGTCTGCTACACGCGACCGCCAGTCCACTGGACACTGAGCGCGTGCGCCTGCCAGTCTGTGTGCGCGCGTGCGCTAGTACCTTAGATACTCATCAACAGATGTTGTTTGTCGGCCTGTGAGAGCGGACAGTGAGCGCGCGCACAGTGACTGGGCACTGGCCACCAAAGACACCGGCCTCATATGCACATTAGCATTGGGCGTTGGGGTACGCTCATCTCATCATTAGACAGCGTGCTGAATAGGGAGCGAGGGCCCTATGTACGTAGTGGCGATTAGTTAAGGGAGGTTAACTCGACAATGTTGCAAGGTAAACTGAGGCCAAAGGTAGGTTATTTACATAGGTAACTTTGCTAGGCAGACTCTAGGCTTGTACGCTTAAAAGGTATAAGACCCCAGAATTGCCCAGGTTTGTGATTGCTGATTAGCCATGTTAGAGTAGGATGGACAGTCACTGATTAAAAGAGTGTGTTTGCAGTGTGCACTGCATGGCTAAATGTACATTTTGTAAACCTTTGTCTAGTGTTCAAAATGGCGCGTTCGCCTAATTAGGGCGCTTTTCTATGCATTCAGTCAAAACCACTGAGAGAGCTTTTTGGCAGTATGAGCAGAGTAGCGAATGAGCCAATGAATGCGCAGCAGAGTTCAGAGCTGCGCGGTGACGACGCCAACGATTACAGCTATGACAAACGCACAGCATCTGCCTCTGCCTTGATGGCGAAACCGAGGTTGGCGTCATGCTGTTAGCTGCAGCTCCTTGGCTTCTAGCAGGCAAGAAGCCTACAGCCGCTGCAGCTGCGCCCTTGGTGGAGCTGAGCTCGACTGTTAGTCGTTTCTAAGGGCAGAAAATGGCCTAATGCTCTGCGCATTGCACGAGCGCAACCACTGGAGAGGTTGTCCACTCAACAGCTCATGCACAAACGGTCTCGTCGTTCGGCAGTGGCTTTCCTTGTCGGCCGGGCGAATGGGAAGCGACCACAGCTAGTCTGCTTCAGGTGGCCGCCAGTCCACTGCACTGGGTGCGTGCGCCCCGCCCCCCCCCCCCCAGTCCACTGCACTATCTGCGTGCGCTAGTACCTTAGATACTCATCAACAGATGTTGTTTGTCGGCCTGTTAGAGGGGACAGAGAGCGCGCGCGCGCACAGTGACTGGGCACTCGCCCCCAAGAAACCGCCCGCCCGCATAGGCACATTCGCATGGGACCGCGTACCTACACTCTCATCATTAGAGGGCGCACTGTTGAGCGAGCGAGCGGCCCTATGTACGTGCGTCGGTCGCGCCCCACTGACTGGTGCGCGCGCGGCCGCACGGACCGGCGGACCGACGCGCGAACGGGACGGAGAGGGGGCGCGGGCGAACGCACGATTACGCGCTAGAGACTCGAGCGCGATTTTTCGACTAAAAGTGGAATAAGTCAAATTTGGCGAGGCCGAATCGCGCCAAAGCGAAATTCGCTCGACAACTTTTTGCCGCGCTTCCGCCAGTACCGAATTCGGCGCGATCCGTTCGGCGCAACGACCCGCTAAGCGTCACGAAGATTAGCGTTGGGCTATATGCACACAGACGCACAGTGGCGATTAGTTATTAGTAGATACCATGCGACTCAGACTGAGTGTATGAACTTTTGAACTTTTGCAATGTTTATTTTGAACAAAGATGGCTTACATGGTGGGCGGCCGCAAAGTTTTGAGAAGTCCAGCCGTTTGGCGTGGCCCCGTCGTGCTGGGCTCGTGCGCCCGCGCCGTGCTTGGCGCTACGACTGCCGGAGCTGTCGACGCTAAAACAATGTGCCTGAAGGAAATGTGGCACGAAAGTGCCGGAGCTTACGCTCCTCTAGTAGATCTGGGTTGAGCCAATCCACCCAATCCAACCGCGCGGTCGCACCAGCAGCTGCTACAACGAACAGGAGCAGGCTGTTCGTTTCTGAGTAAAAGTGAAAGATTTTCTAAGGAAAGTGAAAGTGAAAGAGGACGATTGATCCGAGGAGGAGGAGGCGCCTGACATATGACCCACGCGTGCATCAAACAAAAGCGGCGGGCGTCTGTTCTGCCTAAGACGTGCCCTTGATTTACATGCCCGTGCTACGCATGCAAACTTAGTGACCTTTGTTCTCAGCGAGCAATGATCCATTGTCGCGTCGCCAGCGACAAACCACTGGTCGGCAGCGCTCGCGGGCCTCGCGTCGTCCTCATATCAAATGGTGTAGCTTTATCAAAGCTCATCACGTTTCTGCAGTTTTGTCCACTAATCAGAATTGTATGGAGTCATTATTCAATCCATAACCTCTTGTCATATTCAAGCTGCAGATTCAAATGGTAACCTTATCAAAGCTCATCACGTTTCTTTAGTTTTGTCCACATCGGAATTGTATGCAGTCATTATTCAATCCATAACCTCTTGTCAGGCTGCTGCAAATTCATTCACAAATGGTAACTTTATCAAAGCACATCACATTTCTGCAGTTTCGTTCACTAATCGCGATTGTGCACATTTAGAGGTGGCGAGGGGTCTCTCTTGATGAGAAGAGGGCGGCTAGAAAAGGGCGGTGGCGCAAATGCGCCCTAATATCCAATAAGGAGATACATGTAGATCCCAAACAGCAGTTCTAAAAACGATTTTAATTTAAATAAATCGGTTGAAAAAATTCCATGAGAGGTGAATGCGTGAGAGCCCTTTATAGATTGGAACGGCGGTTTAAAACCAATTAAAGTGCTTTCTCAAGGTACAGTACATATCTTTGCAAAATTGGTAAAATGAACTAAAGTTGGACGGAGCTAAAGGTTGCCGAAATTACCGTTCAGTCTAAGCCCATAGTTCCCACTCGGTTACCGTCCACCCTATCAGCTCGTTTGTCAGGCAGAGCAGAATGTAATGTAGGTGTTTTGAGGACAAGGCCACATCTTGCAATAGATGACGCAGCTGAGCAGTCCTCAATTTGGTGCCATTTGAGAAACGATGGGCTGGTCGCGTCCTATAATTACCGCCGTCTACCTGTTTCACGTATACATCTAAAATACTGACTCAATCGCACGCGCACGGCGAAGCAGCTACTATGTATATACACGATGCTGCTATCGCTGCTGCTGGCGCAAGCAGCAGTGGCCCTCCGCTACGAAGACCGGGACTGTCACCAGCTCTCCGGCGTCAGGTACACGAGGTTCACGCACCTCGCTGACGTCGGCCACTCCGCCGTTCGTTGTGCCCACGATAGAGACATGGCCACGACCAAGGGCAGCGCTTTGCCTTCAATTCAACAACAAATCAACACCATGGACAAAGGCAGCACTCTGCTGGCGACTACCTTGCGAACACCCGAGCTGGGTGTCTCACTGCCGAAAACGTCCACTCTGCACTGCAGAGTGGACTTCTTCAGATCTGCAGATCAAGTTTGAGAGAGAGCTTCAGGGGCATATGTACCTGTTAAGGTGGGTTTATACTGCGTTATTTTCTGTTTGTACTAGCAAAATTTGCATAAATGACACAGAATGAAAGATTGCAGTATATATGTACTTGCGCTTGTTGGACCCCAGAATATTGAAGAACAGGCCAACAATTGATCGTCACAGCAGTTACTTATGTAATTCAAAAAAATTGAATGAGAAACGGTGTTAGTTAGTTTGTACGTTTTGTATGTTAAACGTCGAGTATAGCATCGTCGAGCTGAGTTTTGTATCACAGTAACAGAAGTTTGTTGGGTTAAAAGGGGGGCCCTAGTTTCCAAAATTTTTAGGTAACGATGTGGTCAGCTGCGGGACACCCCTGGGAGTCACGTCCCGTTCTTACTTTTTGAACTTATACTTCTAAGTTTTTCGAGATATTTCAACTTAAACCTCCAAAGTTTGAACAACCATTCTACCGTAATTTTGTTTTGAATTGCTTATGTGGTGCGTCACGCGTACATTTTGTGTTGGGTGTGTGGCGTATGGTGCCCTCGCCACACCAAGATAGCAACGCGAGAAAATGTTTCAAAAGTCGCGTTATGTCTACAAGCGGGAACGAGGAAAGTGGCGGACAGCTACTACAGAGGGCACAGTGGGTACAGTACGCCGCCGAATAGTACGCTCGGTGTCACAAACGTGTTTCTTAAAGATGTCGGCATTATCGTTTAAACAATGCGCTGCCGAACGTTGGCATCAATTATTCGACTAGCTGCGACTATATTTTGTTAGCGTACGCACTGATCGAGCGCTTCTGCACTAGGAGAGTCGATTTCAGCTTAAAAAGTTGTTTGGATGGCGTACGGCGGGTTTTGCGTGATTATCTTAAAAGATTACGATAGAATGGTTGTTCAAATTTGGAAGGTTTAAGTTGAAATATCTCGAAAAACTTAGAATTAAGTTCGAAAAGTATGAATGGGACGTGACTCCCAGGGGTGTCCCGCAGCTGATTACATCGTTATCTCAAAAATTTTAGACCCCCCCTCTTTAGCCCCTATGGATGGAGACTATGGACGAAGTCAACCTATGGATATAGACTTTTTTCAAAGTGGACTTCAGCGATGCGCGTATACCATTGTTTCTTTTCAAGCTGAACTTCGGTCTCCAGAAGTCACACATATTCCCCTTTTTTGCAGCTGCCTGCAAATTTCTCTTAATGCGGTGTTTTTTATTCTATTGATAGTGCGAAATGTGCATGCACGCGTGCACGAACTTTGGGTGCCAACAAGTGCGTGCGTGCTTGCGTGCGTGCGTGCGTGCGCGTGCGTGCGTGCGTGCGTGCGTGCGCGTGCGTGCGTGCGCACGTGCGTGAGTGCGTGTGTGCGTGCGTGCTAGAGTCTTTACTCTTTACTCTCGATCTACTTACTTGATCATGTCAGTCAGAAAATATTCTGAAGCACAAAATATGAAGAAAATGTAGGATCGGAGATGGGAACAAGACGGGTGGGACGTGGCATAGATTTCGTTCCCAGGTTTCATGGCCGATAGCAGACACGCCAGCGAGAGTCGAACCGCGACCTCTCGCTCAGTAAGCTAAATGCACAGTGAAAAGGTACGTGTACTTTATCTCAAAATTATGGGCACCCAGGAAGAATCCATTAGAAAGATTAATTTCTAAATGTCGACTGTGCATGCCTGCCATGTTTCATACCGATTTGTTGAACAATAATATTAAAATTAAGATAAAAATACAAACTAATATTAAATAATTAAATAAAAAAAACTTTTTGTTTTTTACTTGTTTTTTGCAAAACTTCATTAGCTCATATCTCATTATCCAGTGATAAAACTCTAAATTTATCGACATTTTCCCATTCTCAGACAAATATCGCGGTACAGACAAATATCGCATCTGCAAACAAATGTCGCCAACTCGCGGTACGGAATCGAATAGCGGAACTTTAGGAAACGGATTGTTTTGAAATTTTCTGACAAATCCAACAAACGAACCAGACGGACGCCGATTCGGTTAAATTCCGATAATGAAGGAAACTCTAGCGTTGAACGTGCACTAGCTCGGAGTCCCATTCTCAGACAAATATCGCGGCACAGACAAATATCGCATCTGCAAACAAATGTCACCCACTTGCGATACGAAATACTATTTATTTAAAATTTGGCACGTTTGTAGCCCCATTCACGCTATACACCCTCACAAAATTTTATTGTAATCGCGCTTGCTTCGCGCTAAATCGCGCTAAATTTATCGCGCTAAATCGCGCTAAAGTTGCTTTGTAATCGCGCTAAATCGTGACTTATGCCAATTTTTCCATAGTCGTTGATATTTCAAAGTAAAAGACCATTTTAAAGTGGCCCAAAAAAAGTACCCCTTTCTAACTCGGGTGTTCCAGGTCGGATTGGCCCGAAACTTTGTAGCCAGAAGGGGGCACCCATATACCCATCTCAAGTCTAAAATTTCAGCGTAATCCGTTCAGCCACGCGTGAGTTTTTGGATCATGCAACACTCAATTAAGACACGCTTTTTGTGAAAACCAAACACTGGGAGCCAAAAGCGGACATTGTGCCCCGAATTGCTTCGATTTGGATGAAACCTCGCTGTCTAGACCAACTTTTAGCGCTGATTACGAAAATCAACTTGGATTTTCAAATTTCGAAACATACGGTAAGATATTTGCATATACCCGTTTTTGGAGTTTTTGCTCTGTAAAATTTATTTTAGGCTATGGATCGAAAAACTAAAAACATTTTTGAAATCCTCACCAAATTATGCATTAGGTAGGCTACAATGTGTGGTTTGTCGTCGCGGTCGTACATTGCAGAATTTTTGATTCAACTTTTGTGTGATGCCAATTTTTGGGTTTTCTGCGAATATCTTGATAACGGTGAACTTGTGCATCCGGAGACTAGGCCCACGAGAAAGGCCATTCTTTTCTGCGTCGAATGGTGAGAGTGAGCAGAGTGAGAGCGAGCAGTTCGGCACGGCACTGGCGGCGCTGCTGGTCCTGGTGTTGCTAGCTGATGGCTGGTAGTCAAACTTTGCGGTCAGCAAATGCGAGAACTGTCCGAGAGGCGTAAATCCGATCGAGCAGTCGAACTCGCACGCGGTCGCGACATCACCCCGGCCCCTCTGGCGTTGTTGCAGTACTGCAAAGTGTGTGAATTCGTATGCCTAAACTTGCCTTAGTTCCGGGAACTGATTGGAAGCTTACCTCGCCATTCCTTGCCATGTACCTAAGAACCGCCAGAATGCTGTTCTCGTTCACGAAGACCGAGGACTTGCCATCGTTGGTGACCTTCTTCAGCCCGACGTGCTTCCTCGCCACGTGGCAGCACTGTCCGACCGAGAAGGACACGGCCGGACGTTCGTGGCAACTTCTCGCTGCGAATCGCGCCTGGGTAGAACTTCACATCAAACGAAGTTGACGAAGGCTTGTTATTTCCATTTTCAAAGAAGTACGGAGGCTCTTGGATCTCCCGACGAAAGGGACCAGTTCTTGTAGTGTCCCGAGACAAGGAAATTCGTCATTTCCACAAGCTTTCAAGGCAACAAGCGCAGCACCAGCTACAATGTATGCACAATTCGAGAAAGGGGCTCTGCAAATTGAAAGCGAGGACTCACGGCGTAGGCGGATAACGCACGCACGCACGCACGCACGCATAGAATCACGCGCGCTTGTTCGCGGCTCGCATGCACGCAGGCAGGGGCGGATCTAGGAATTGTTGGCTAGGGGGCGAACGAACCCAGCCCATGGGGACGATCACAATCAGACCTAGGTAGCAGCAATGGCTTCCGGACTTTCGGGAGACAGAAATTTATTTTGGAAAGAGGGTTGAAAAAACGGATTCTCTAATTCAAAAACAGTATTTTAGTGCTGCACTCCCAAAAGTAGCACCGCAGGAGAAATTTTCACCGTTTGCATCACACTGAAATTTGGCCTGCTTCACTAAGAATAGAAAACGGTACTACCTTGCCCAAGGGTGAGTTGCGGCCTCAATGCCCCACCACAGCGCCGCAGGCCAATTTTGTCGCCTATGGGAGCGATAACCTAAGGGAATCCTATATCCTGCCCAAAAATTGTTTAGTCTCAGGGTGACTTGTTCGCTCACCACAGCGCCGCAGGCAAAATTTTTGCGCGTATGGTTGCGCTAATCTAAAGGAAACATCTGCCAAACCTCCCTGTCGTCTGCCAGCTCGCGTTTGCTCTTCGCCTCGCGCCTACCTGGCCACCCTTCGCCCCTCGCCTACCCGCCCGCCCCACCCCACACACAATCTGCCCAGCTATGGGGGCGATCGCCCCTTTCGCCCCCCTCTAGATCCGCCCTTGCACGCAGGCTCGCTCGCTAGCTTGAACGCAGAAAGGGCTTGAATAGAAAGCACGCTCGCAGCTTATGTAGCATAATGCTCGAGAGACCGAGTCTGCAAATGGAATGCGATGTGCAAGCGCGCTAACTAGGTTTTACGGCACGCCCCTCCGAGTGTTTGAATATTCTTTCATTGAGCCGGCTAGCGGCGCCTGCCGGTAACTGAACGCATGAAACTCGCGTCATTCTGACTCATTCTTCTTCTCCGGATCGGCAAATAAATGCGTGCAAATCCACAAGCAAGCAAAACGAATAACTAGTCAAACATTATCATCATTAATATATTTTTGTTAGCATTGCTTTTTATCGGTGGTGGCGTTCCTGACCGGTCTTGCCGGGCTCTTGGGGGCCTGGTCCACTGCCGGTTCTTCGCAGTGTCCTGTCTCTGCAGTGTCGGTGGCACACTGTCGTCAGCTTGCTCGACCGCGTCGTCTTTCGGGGTAGCAGAAAAATGCTCAACAATGGCCAATTGTCTCTGCATGCAGCAGAAGCAAAAAAATCTAACACGCATACAACAGCCTCTTCAGTCACTCTCAACAATGCATTTCTCCAAAAATATAAAAAAAATGTAACCGCTAATCGTAATCGTAATAGTAATCGACAGCCGCTCTTTGGCAGTGATCGGCGACCTGTGCGTCGGCTTGCGTTCAATTCGAGAGCGGATCTTGTCTAGCTACTCGTCAAATTTGTCGCGGCTGATCCGGTAGTAGTTTTGCTGAGTTGGTGATTTTGATGAGTGCTTCAAGTACGCGAAAAGCTGGAAAAGAAAAGATGGTATTCGTCCTCTTTGAAAAAAGATGGTATGTGGGGTCCACTTTGAAAAACGATTGTATAAGAGCATACAATGGTATGAAAAAGATAACATGTCGGCACACACGCACCAATCTCTAGACGCATTTTGTCGAAGTAGGTGTGCGTACACGCACCAATCTCTAGACGTGTGGCGGCTGAACCGCCAGTAGTTGGTAGTTACAGTAGTAGCGCTGGGGCATACTGTAGTGCTTCCGGTGCAGACGAGTGTGCATACCTACGCGGCGCCATCGTGGCGTACGTTATTAGCTTTTTCGCCGATTCGCTTTGCGCCGATTCGGCCGCGCGCACGCATAGCCGCCAGGGCCGCGCGCACGTATGCATACCATGTAGCCGATTGAGCGGCGCGCACATATAGCTAGCTGCGCGCCCGCTTGTCTCAGTGTTATCCAGTGTTAGTCAGTCTTAGCCGAGTGAGTCGGTCTAGTCGGTCTGTGGAACAGCGTTTTGCCGTGGCCCGAGCCGAGAAGACACGAACACAACACACACAGAGATACACGCAGCCCGCACTGCTAAGCGGGGCCGCTAAAAGACGCATTTTGTCGAAGTGTGTGCGTGCGTGCGTGCGTGCGTGCGTGCGTGCGTGCGTGCGTGCGTGCGTGCGTGCGTGCGTGCGTGCGTGCGTGCGTGCGTGCGTGCGTGCGTGCGTGCGTGCGTGTTTGTGTGTGCGTGTTTGTGTGTGCGTGTTGTGTGTGTGTGCGTGTGTGTGTGTGTGTGGGTGTGTGTGTGTGTGTGTGTGTGTGTGTGTGTGTGTGTGTGTGTGTGTGTGTGTGTGTGTGTGTGTGTGTGTGTGTGTGTGTGTGTGTGTGTGTGTGTGTGTGTGTGTGTGTGTGTGTGTGTGTGTGTGTGTGTGTGTGTGTGTGTGTGTGTGTGTGTGTGTGTGTGTGTGTGTGTGTGTGTGAAATCGCTGTGAAAACACACGGGAAATGTCGATCTAGTCGGGAGGCTAGAATGTGATCAGCTCTTCTACTTTTCTTCTTTTTCTTTCTTCTTTTTCTGCAACAATGCATCGCTGTCATCGAGAGCCCTTAAGACACGCTTTTTGTAAAAACCAACCTATTCTGGCCCAATGTAGCCAAATCCCCCAAAGTTTCACCGATTGTCTTGAAAATCGGCTACCAAGACCAGAATTTCACGAGGATTCCGAAAATCAGCTCAGAATTTCCATTTTCCGTCCTGAACTTTTGTTATGCGCAAAAGACCATTCTACGGATAGCAATTTTTACGGTTTCAGTTTTTGGCTCATATGTTTGGATTCCGGACCCAGGGGTCGTTTGTGGCCCCCCCATTTTTTCACCATGTCCCCAGTGCATAGACACACTTCCCGTACAAATTGAAAGTGTCAATTTTTCTAAGCAATTGCCCCTCGCACGGACGCGCTACCCGTACAAATCAAAAGTGTTAACAGTCTTTCAATAGCAAAGGCATCTCCAGGCCACCATGTGTACGAGAAAAGCGTACATATTCTGAGGAGAGCCACTTGGAAAAAAAATTGCAAATACGGAGAATATGTACGCAAGACTCGTACACAGGGCCCTAGAGTACCAACGACCGTGTGTACGAGAAAAGCGTACATATTCTGAGCAAAGCCACTTGGAAAAAAATTGCAAATACCGAGAATATGTACGCAAAACTCGTACACAGGGCCCTAGAGTACCAACGACCGTGTGTACGAGAAAAGCGTACATATTCTGAGCAAAGCCACTTGGAAAAAAATTGCAAATACCGAGAATATGTACGCAAAACTCGTACACACGGCCCTAGAGTACCAACGACCGTGTGTACGAGAAAAGCGTACATATTCTGAGCAAAGCCACTTGGAAAAAAATTGCAAATACCGAGAATATGTACGCAAAACTCGTACACACGGCCCTAGAGTACCAACGACCGTGTGTACGAGAAAAGCGTACATATTCTGAGCAAAGCCACTTGGAAAAAAATTGCAAATACCGAGAATATGTACGCAAAACTCGTACACACGGCCCTAGAGTACCAACGACCGTGTGTACGAGAAAAGCGTACATATTCTGAGCAAAGCCACTTGGAAAAAAATTGCAAATACCGAGAATATGTACGCAAAACTCGTACACACGGCCCTAGAGTACCAACGACCGTGTGTACGAGAAAAGCGTACATATTCTGAGCAAAGCCACTTGGAAAAAAATTGCAAATACCGAGAATATGTACGCAAAACTCGTACACACGGCCCTAGAGTACCAACGACCGTGTGTACGAGAAAAGCGTACATATTCTGAGCAAAGCCACTTGGAAAAAAATTGCAAATACCGAGAATATGTACGCAAAACTCGTACACACGGCCCTAGAGTACCAACGACCGTGTGTACGAGAAAAGCGTACATATTCTGAGCAAAGCCACTTGGAAAAAAATTGCAAATACCGAGAATATGTACGCAAAACTCGTACACACGGCCCTAGAGTACCAACGACCGTGTGTACGAGAAAAGCGTACATATTCTGAGCAAAGCCACTTGGAAAAAAATTGCAAATACCGAGAATATGTACGCAAAACTCGTACACACGGCCCTAGAGTACCAACGACCGTGTGTACGAGAAAAGCGTACATATTCTGAGCAAAGCCACTTGGAAAAAAATTGCAAATACCGAGAATATGTACGCAAAACTCGTACACACGGCCCAAGAGTACCAACGACCGTGTGTACGAGAAAAGCGTACATATTCTGAGCAAAGCCACTTGGAAAAAAGTTGCAAATACCGAGAATATGTACGCAAAACTCGTACACACGGCCCTAGAGTACCAACGACCGTGTGTACGAGAAAAGCGTACATATTCTGAGCAAAGCCACTTGGAAAAAAATTGCAAATACCGAGAATATGTACGCAAAACTCGTACACACGGCCCTAGAGTACCAACGACCGTGTGTACGAGAAAAGCGTACATATTCTGAGCAAAGCCACTTGGAAAAAAATTGCAAATCCCGAGAATATGTACGCAAAACTCGTACACACGGCCCTAGAGTACCAACGACCGTGTGTACGAGAAAAGCGTACATATTCTGAGCAAAGCCACTTGGAAAAAAATTGCAAATACCGAGAATATGTACGCAAAACTCGTACACACGGCCCTAGAGTACCAACGACCGTGTGTACGAGAAAAGCGTACATATTCTGAGCAAAGCCACTTGGAAAAAAAATGCAAATACCGAGAATATGTACGCAAAACTCGTACACATGGCCCTAGAGTACCAACGACCGTGTGTACGAGAAAAGTGTACACATTCTGAGCAAAGCCACTTGGAAAAAAATTGCAAATACCGAGAATATGTACGCAAAACTCGTACACATGGCCCTAGAGTACCAAAGACCGTGTGTACGAGAAAAGTGTACACATTCTGAGCAAAGCCACTTGGAAAAAAATTGCAAATACCGAGAATATGTACGCAAAACTCGTACACACGGCCCTAGAGTACCAACGACCGTGTGTACGAGAAAAGCGTACATATTCTGAGGGAAGCCACTTGGCAAAAAATTGCAAATACCGAGAATATGTACGCAAAACTCGTACACACGGCCCTAGAGTACCAACGACCGTGTGTACGAGAAAAGCGTACATATTCTGAGCAAAGCCACTTGGAAAAAAATTGCAAATACCGAGAATATGTACGCAAAACTCGTACACATGGCCCTAGAGTACCAACGACCGTGTGTACGAGAAAAGTGTACCCATTCTGAGCAAAGCCACTTGGAAAAAAATTGCAAATACCGAGAATATGTACGCAAAACTCGTACACATGGCCCTAGAGTACCAACGACCGTGTGTACGAGAAAAGTGTACACATTCTGAGCAAAGCCACTTGGAAAAAAATTGCAAATACCGAGAATATGTACGCAAAACTCGTACACACGGCCCTAGAGTACCAATGACCGTGTGTACGAGAAAAGCGTACATATTCTGAGCAAAGCCACTTGGAAAAAAATTGCAAATACCGAGAATATGTACGCAAAACTCGTACACACGGCCCTAGAGTACCAACGACCGTGTGTACGAGAAAAGCGTACATATTCTGAGGGAAGCCACTTGGCAAAAAATTGCAAATACCGAGAATATGTACGCAAAACTCGTACACACGGCCCTAGAGTACCAACGACCGTGTGTACGAGAAAAGCGTACATATTCTGAGCAAAGCCACTTGGAAAAAAATTGCAAATACGGAGAATATGTACGCAAAACTCGTACACACGGCCCTAGAGTACCACCGACCGTGTGTACGAGAAAAGCGTACATATTCTGAGCAAAGCCGCTAGGAAAAAAATTGCAAATACCGAGAATATGTACGCAAAACTCGTACACACGGCCCTAGAGTACCAACGACCGTGTGTACGAGAAAAGCGTACATATTCTGAGCAAAGCCACTTGGAAAAAAATTGCAAATACCGAGAATATGTACGCAAAACTCGTACACATGGCCCTAGAGTACCAATGACCGTGTGTACGAGAAAAGCGTACATATTCTGAGCAAAGCCACTTGGAAAAAAATTGCAAATACTGAGAATATGTACGCAAAACTCGTACACACGGCCCTAGAGTACCAACGACCATGTGTACGAGAAAAGCGTACATATTCTGAGGGAAGCCACTTGGCAAAAAATTGCAAATACCGAGAATATGTACGCAAAACTCGTACACACGGCCCTAGAGTACCAACGACCGTGTGTACGAGAAAAGCGTACATATTCTGAGCAAAGCCACTTGGAAAAAAATTGCAAATACCGAGAATATGTACGCAAAACTCGTACACACGGCCCTAGAGTACCAACGACCATGTGTACGAGAAAAGCGTACATATTCTGAGGGAAGCCACTTGGCAAAAAATTGCAAATACTGAGAATATGTACGCAAAACTCGTACACACGGCCCTAGAGTACCAACGACCGTGTGTACGAGAAAAGCGTACATATTCTGAGCAAAGCCACTTGGAAAAAAATTGCAAATACTGAGAATATGTACGCAAAACTCGTACACACGGCCCTAGAGTACCAACGACCATGTGTACGAGAAAAGCGTACATATTCTGAGCAAAGCCACTCGGAAAAAAATTGCAAATACCGAGAATATGTACGCAAAACTCGTACACACGGCCCTAGAGTACCAATGACCGTGTGTACGAGAAAAGCGTACATATTCTGAGGGAAGCCACTTGGCAAAAAATTGCAAATACCGAGAATATGTACGCAAAACTCGTACACACGGCCCTAGAGTACCAACGACCGTGTGTACGAGAAAAGCGTACATATTCTGAGCAAAGCCACTTGGAAAAAAATTGCAAATACTGAGAATATGTACGCAAAACTCGTACACACGGCCCTAGAGTACCAATGACCGTGTGTACGAGAAAAGCGTACATATTCTCAGCAAAGCCACTTGGAAAAAAAATGCAAATACTGAGAATATGTACGCAAAACTCGTACACACGGCCCTAGAGTACCAACGACCATGTGTACGAGAAAAGCGTACATATTCTGAGCAAAGCCACTTGGAAAAAAATTGCAAATACCGAGAATATGTACGCAAAACTCGTACACACGGCCCTAGAGTACCAACGACCATGTGTACGAGAAAAGCGTACATATTCTGAGCAAAGCCACTCGGAAAAAAATTGCAAATACCGAGAATATGTACGCAAAACTCGTACACACGGCCCTAGAGTACCAATGACCGTGTGTACGAGAAAAGCGTACATATTCTGAGGGAAGCCACTTGGCAAAAAATTGCAAATACCGAGAATATGTACGCAAAACTCGTACACACGGCCCTAGAGTACCAACGACCGTGTGTACGAGAAAAGCGTACATATTCTGAGCAAAGCCACTTGGAAAAAAATTGCAAATACTGAGAATATGTACGCAAAACTCGTACACACGGCCCTAGAGTACCAATGACCGTGTGTACGAGAAAAGCGTACATATTCTGAGCAAAGCCATTTGGAAAAAAATTGCAAATACTGAGAATATGTACGCAAAACTCGTACACACGGCCCTAGAGTACCAACGACCATGTGTACGAGAAAAGCGTACATATTCTGAGGGAAGCCACTAGGCAAAAAATTGCAAATACCGAGAATATGTACGCAAAACTCGTACACACGGCCCTAGAGTACCAACGACTGTGTGTACGAGAAAAGCGTACATATTCTGAGCAAAGCCACTTGGAAAAAAATTGCAAATACCGAGAATATGTACGCAAAACTCGTACACACGGCCCTAGAGTACCAACGACCATGTGTACGAGAAAAGTGTACACATTCTGAGCAAAGCCACTTGGAAAAAAATTGCAAATACCGAGAATATGTACGCAAAACTCGTACACATGGCCCTAGAGTACCAACGACCGTGTGTACGAGAAAAGTGTACACATTCTGAGCAAAGCCACTTGGAAAAAAATTGCAAATACCGAGAATATGTACGCAAAACTCGTACACACGGCCCTAGAGTACCAACGACCGTGTGTACGAGAAAAGCGTACATATTCTGAGGGAAGCCACTTGGCAAAAAATTGCAAATACTGAGAATATGTACGCAAAACTCGTACACACGGCCCTAGAGTACCAACGACCGTGTGTACGAGAAAAGCGTACATATTCTGAGCAAAGCCACTTGGAAAAAAATTGCAAATACCGAGAATATGTACGCAAAACTCGTACACACGGCCCTAGAGTACCAACGACCGTGTGTACGAGAAAAGCGTACATATTCTGAGCAAAGCCACTTGGAAAAAAATTGCAAATACCGAGAATATGTACGCTTTTCTCGTACAAACGACCGTGTGTACGAGAAAAGCGTACATATTCTGAGGGAAGCCACTTGGCAAAAAATTGCAAATACCGAGAATATGTACGCAAAACTCGTACACACGGCCCTAGAGTACCAACGACCATGTGTACGAGAAAAGCGTACATATTCTGAGCAAAGCCACTTGGAAAAAAATTGCAAATATGGAGAATATGTATGCAAAACTCGTACACACGGCCCTAGAGTACCACCGACCGTGTGTACGAGAAAAGCGTACATATTCTGAGCAAAGCCACTAGGAAAAAAATTGCAAATACCGAGAATATGTACGCAAAACTCGTACACACGGCCCTAGAGTACCAACGACCGTGTGTACGAGAAAAGCGTACATATTCTGAGCAAAGCCACTTGGAAAAAAATTGCAAATACCGAGAATATGTACGCAAAACTCGTACACACGGCCCTAGAGTACCAACGACCGTGTGTACGAGAAAAGCGTACATATTCTGTGCAAAGCCACTAGGAAAAAAATTGCAAATACCGAGAATATGTACGCAAAACTCGTACACACGGCCCTAGAGTACCAACGACCGTGTGTACGAGAAAAGCGTACATATTCTGAGCAAAGCCACTAGGAAAAAAATTGCAAATACCGAGAATATGTACGCAAAACTCGTACACATGGCCCTAGAGTACCAACGACCGTGTGTACGAGAAAAGCGTACATATTCTGTGCAAAGCCACTAGGAAAAAAATTGCAAATACCGAGAATATGTACGCAAAACTCGTACACACGGCCCTAGAGTACCAACGACCGTGTGTACGAGAAAAGCGTACATATTCTGAGCAAAGCCACTAGGAAAAAAATTGCAAATACCGAGAATATGTACACAAAACTCGTACACATGGCCCTAGAGTACCAACGACCGTGTGTACGAGAAAAGCGTACATATTCTGTGCAAAGCCACTAGGAAAAAAATTGCAAATACCGAGAATATGTACGCAAAACTCGTACACATGGCCCTAGAGTACCAACGACCGTGTGTACGAGAAAAGCGTACATATTCTGTGCAAAGCCACTAGGAAAAAAATTGCAAATACCGAGAATATGTACGCAAAACTCGTACACACGGCCCTAGAGTACCAACGACCGTGTGTACGAGAAAAGCGTACATATTCTGAGCAAAGCCACTAGGAAAAAAATTGCAAATACCGAGAATATGTACACAAAACTCGTACACATGGCCCTAGAGTACCAACGACCGTGTGTACGAGAAAAGCGTACATATTCTGTGCAAAGCCACTAGGAAAAAAATTGCAAATACCGAGAATATGTACGCAAAACTCGTACACATGGCCCTAGAGTACCAACGACCGTGTGTACGAGAAAAGCGTACATATTCTGAGGGAAGCCACTTGGCAAAAAATTGCAAATACCGAGAATATGTACGCAAAACTCGTACACATGGCCCTAGAGTACCAACGACCATGTGTACGAGAAAAGCGTACATATTCTGAGCAAAGCCACTTGGAAAAAAATTGCAAATACCGAGAATATGTACGCAAAACTCGTACACACGGCCCTAGAGTACCAACGACCATGTGTACGAGAAAAGCGTACATATTCTGAGCAAAGCCACTTGGAAAAAAATTGCAAATACGGAGAATATGTATGCAAAACTCGTACACACGGCCCTAGAGTACCACCGACCGTGTGTACGAGAAAAGCGTACATATTCTGAGCAAAGCCACTAGGAAAAAAATTGCAAATACCGAGAATATGTACGCAAAACTCGTACACACGGCCCTAGAGTACCAACGACCGTGTGTACGAGAAAAGCGTACATATTCTGAGCAAAGCCACTTGGAAAAAAATTGCAAATACCGAGAATATGTACGCAAAACTCGTACACACGGCCCTAGAGTACCACCGACCGTGTGTACGAGAAAAGCGTACATATTCTGAGCAAAGCCACTAGGAAAAAAATTGCAAATACCGAGAATATGTACGCAAAACTCGTACACACGGCCCTAGAGTACCAACGACCGTGTGTACGAGAAAAGCGTACATATTCTGAGCAAAGCCACTTGGAAAAAAATTGCAAATACCGAGAATATGTACGCAAAACTCGTACACACGGCCCTAGAGTACCAACGACCGTGTGTACGAGAAAAGCGTACATATTCTGTGCAAAGCCACTAGGAAAAACATTGCAAATACCGAGAATATGTACGCAAAACTCGTACACACGGCCCTAGAGTACCAACGACCATGTGTACGAGAAAAGCGTACATATTCTGAGCAAAGCCACTAGGAAAAAAATTGCAAATACCGAGAATATGTACGCAAAACTCGTACACATGGCCCTAGAGTACCAACGACCGTGTGTACGAGAAAAGCGTACATATTCTGTGCAAAGCCACTAGGAAAAAAATTGCAAATACCGAGAATATGTACGCAAAACTCGTACACACGGCCCTAGAGTACCAACGACCGTGTGTACGAGAAAAGCGTACATATTCTGAGCAAAGCCACTAGGAAAAAAATTGCAAATACCGAGAATATGTACGCAAAACTTGTACACATGGCCCTAGAGTACCAACGACCGTGTGTACGAGAAAAGCGTACATATTCTGTGCAAAGCCACTAGGAAAAAAATTGCAAATACCGAGAATATGTACGCAAAACTCGTACACATGGCCCTAGAGTACCAACGACCGTGTGTACGAGAAAAGCGTACATATTCTGAGGGAAGCCACTTGGCAAAAAATTGCAAATACCGAGAATATGTACGCAAAACTCGTACACATGGCCCTAGAGTACCAACGACCATGTGTACGAGAAAAGCGTACATATTCTGAGCAAAGCCACTTGGAAAAAAATTGCAAATACCGAGAATATGTACGCAAAACTCGTACACACGGCCCTAGAGTACCAACGACCATGTGTACGAGAAAAGCGTACATATTCTGAGCAAAGCCACTTGGAAAAAAATTGCAAATACAGAGAATATGTACGCAAAACTCGTACACACGGCCCTAGAGTACCAACGACCGTGTGTACGAGAAAAGCGTACATATTCTGAGGGAAGCCACTTGGAAAAAAATTGCAAATACCGAGAATATGTACGCAAAACTCGTACACACGGCCCTAGAGTACCAACGACCATGTGTACGAGAAAAGCGTACATATTCTGAGCAAAGCCACTTGGAAAAAAATTGCAAATACGGAAAATATGTACACAAAACTCGTACACACGGCCCTAGAGTACCAACGACCGTGTGTACGAGAAAAGCGTACATATTCTGAGCAAAGCCACTTGGAAAAAAATTGCAAATACCGAGAATATGTACGCAAAACTCGTACACACGGCCCTAGAGTACCAACGACCGTGTGTATGAAAAAAGCGTACATATTCTGAGCAAAGCCACTTGGAAAAAAATTGCAAATATGGAGAATATGTACGCAAAACTCGTACACACGGCCCTAGAGTACCAACGACCGTGTGTACGAGAAAAGCGTACATATTCTGAGGGAAGCCACTTGGCAAAAAATTGCAAATACCGAGAATATGTACGCAAAACTCGTACACACGGCCCTAGAGTACCAACGACCGTGTGTACGAGAAAAGCGTACATATTCTGAGCAAAGCCACTTGGAAAAAAATTGCAAATACTGAGAATATGTACGCAAAACTCGTACACACGGCCCTAGAGTACCAACGACCGTGTGTACGAGAAAAGCGTACATATTCTGAGCAAAGCCACTTGGAAAAAAATTGCAAATACGGAGAATATGTACGCAAAACTCGTACACACGGCCCTAGAGTACCAATGACCATGTGTACGAGAAAAGCGTACATATTCTGAGGGAAGCCACTTGGCAAAAAATTGCAAATACCGAGAATATGTACGCAAAACTCGTACACACGGCCCTAGAGTACCAACGACCATGCGTACGAGAAAAGCGTACATATTCTGAGCAAAGCCACTAGGAAAAAAATTGCAAATACCGAGAATATGTACGCAAAACTCGTACACATGGCCCTAGAGTACCAACGACCGTGTGTACGAGAAAAGCGTACATATTCTGAGGGAAGCCACTTGGCAAAAAATTGCAAATACCGAGAATATGTACGCAAAACTCGTACACACGGCCCTAGAGTACCAACGACCATGTGTACGAGTTTTGCGTACATATTCTGAGCAAAGCCACTTGGAAAAAAATTGCAAATACCGAGAATATGTACGCAAAACTCGTACACACGGCCCTAGAGTACCAACGACCATGTGTACGAGAAAAGCGTACATATTCTGAGCAAAGCCACTTGGAAAAAAATTGCAAATACAGAGAATATGTACGCAAAACTCGTACACACGGCCCTAGAGTACCAACGACCGTGTGTACGAGAAAAGCGTACATATTCTGAGGGAAGCCACTTGGAAAAAAATTGCAAATACCGAGAATATGTACGCAAAACTCGTACACACGGCCCTAGAGTACCAACGACCATGTGTACGAGAAAAGCATACATATTCTGAGCAAAGCCACTTGGAAAAAAATTGCAAATACGGAGAATATGTACACAAAACTCGTACACACGGCCCTAGAGTACCAACGACCGTGTGTACGAGAAAAGCGTACATATTCTGAGCAAAGCCACTTGGAAAAAAATTGCAAATACTGAGAATATGTACGCAAAACTCGTACACACGGCCCTAGAGTACCAACGACCGTGTGTACGAGAAAAGCGTACATATTCTGAGCAAAGCCACTTGGAAAAAAATTGCAAATATGGAGAATATGTACGCAAAACTCGTACACACGGCCCTAGAGTACCAACGACCATGTGTACGAGAAAAGCGTACATATTCTGAGGGAAGCCACTTGGCAAAAAATTGCAAATACCGAGAATATGTACGCAAAACTCGTACACACGGCCCTAGAGTACCAACGACCGTGTGTACGAGAAAAGCGTACATATTCTGAGCAAAGCCACTTGGAAAAAAATTGCAAATACTGAGAATATGTACGCAAAACTCGTACACACGGCCCTAGAGTACCAACGACCGTGTGTATGAGAAAAGCGTACATATTCTGAGCAAAGCCACTTGGAAAAAAATTGCAAATACCGAGAATATGTACGCAAAACTCGTACACACGGCCCTAGAGTACCAACGACCGTGTGTACGAGAAAAGCGTACATATTCTGAGGGAAGCCACTTGGCAAAAAATTGCAAATACCGAGAATATGTACGCAAAACTCGTACACACGGCCCTAGAGTACCAACGACCGTGTGTACGAGAAAAGCGTACATATTCTGAGCAAAGCCACTTGGAAAAAAATTGCAAATACCGAGAATATGTACGCAAAACTCGTACACATGGCCCTAGAGTACCAACGACCGTGTGTACGAGAAAAGCGTACATATTCTGAGGGAAGCCACTTGGCAAAAAATTGCAAATACCGAGAATATGTACGCAAAACTCGTACACACGGCCCTAGAGTACCAACGACCATGTGTACGAGTTTTGCGTACATATTCTGAGCAAAGCCACTTGGAAAAAAATTGCAAATACCGAGAATATGTACGCAAAACTCGTACACACGGCCCTAGAGTACCAACGACCATGTGTACGAGAAAAGCGTACATATTCTGAGCAAAGCCACTTGGAAAAAAATTGCAAATACAGAGAATATGTACGCAAAACTCGTACACACGGCCCTAGAGTACCAACGACCGTGTGTACGAGAAAAGCGTACATATTCTGAGGGAAGCCACTTGGAAAAAAATTGCAAATACCGAGAATATGTACGCAAAACTCGTACACACGGCCCTAGAGTACCAACGACCATGTGTACGAGAAAAGCATACATATTCTGAGCAAAGCCACTTGGAAAAAAATTGCAAATACGGAGAATATGTACACAAAACTCGTACACACGGCCCTAGAGTACCAACGACCGTGTGTACGAGAAAAGCGTACATATTCTGAGCAAAGCCACTTGGAAAAAAATTGCAAATACCGAGAATATGTACGCAAAACTCGTACACACGGCCCTAGAGTACCAACGACCGTGTGTACGAGAAAAGCGTACATATTCTGAGCAAAGCCACTTGGAAAAAAATTGCAAATATGGAGAATATGTACGCAATACTCGTACACACGGCCCTAGAGTACCAACGACCGTGTGTACGAGAAAAGCGTACATATTCTGAGGGAAGCCACTTGGCAAAAAATTGCAAATACCGAGAATATGTACGCAAAACTCGTACACACGGCCCTAGAGTACCAACGACCGTGTGTACGAGAAAAGCGTACATATTCTGAGCAAAGCCACTTGGAAAAAAATTGCAAATACTGAGAATATGTACGCAAAACTCGTACACACGGCCCTAGAGTACCAACGACCGTGTGTACGAGAAAAGCGTACATATTCTGAGCAAAGCCACTTGGAAAAAAATTGCAAATATGGAGAATATGTACGCAAAACTCGTACACACGGCCCTAGAGTACCAACGACCATGTGTACGAGAAAAGCGTACATATTCTGAGGGAAGCCACTTGGCAAAAAATTGCAAATACCGAGAATATGTACGCAAAACTCGTACACACGGCCCTAGAGTACCAACGACCGTGTGTACGAGAAAAGCGTACATATTCTGAGCAAAGCCACTTGGAAAAAAATTGCAAATACTGAGAATATGTACGCAAAACTCGTACACACGGCCCTAGAGTACCAACGACCGTGTGTATGAGAAAAGCGTACATATTCTGAGCAAAGCCACTTGGAAAAAAATTGCAAATACCGAGAATATGTACGCAAAACTCGTACACACGGCCCTAGAGTACCAACGACCGTGTGTACGAGAAAAGCGTACATATTCTGAGGGAAGCCACTTGGCAAAAAATTGCAAATACCGAGAATATGTACGCAAAACTCGTACACACGGCCCTAGAGTACCAACGACCGTGTGTACGAGAAAAGCGTACATATTCTGAGCAAAGCCACTTGGAAAAAAATTGCAAATACCGAGAATATGTACGCAAAACTCGTACACACGGCCCTAGAGTACCAACGACCATGTGTACGAGAAAAGCGTACATATTCTGAGCAAAGCCACTTGGAAAAAAATTGCAAATACCGAGAATATGTACGCAAAACTCGTACACACGGCCCTAGAGTACCAACAACCATGTGTATGAGAAAAGCGTACATATTCTGAGCAAAGCCACTTGGAAAAAAATTGCAAATACGGAGAATATGTACGCAAAACTCGTACACACGGCCCTAGAGTACCAACGACCGTGTGTACGAGAAAAGCGTACATATTCTGAGGGAAGCCACTTGGCAAAAAATTGCAAATACCGAGAATATGTACGCAAAACTCGTACACACGGCCCTAGAGTACCAATGACCGTGTGTACGAGAAAAGCGTACATATTCTGAGGGACGCCACTTGGCAAAAAATTGCAAATACCGAGAATATGTACGCAAAACTCGTACACATGGCCCTAGAGTACCAACGACCGTGTGTACGAGAAAAGCGTACATATTCTGTGCAAAGCCACTAGGAAAAAAATTGCAAATACCGAGAATATGTACGCAAAACTCGTACACACGGCCCTAGAGTACCAACGACCGTGTGTACGAGAAAAGCGTACATATTCTGAGCAAAGCCACTAGGAAAAAAATTGCAAATACCGAGAATATGTACGCAAAACTCGTACACATGGCCCTAGAGTACCAACGACCGTGTGTACGAGAAAAGCGTACATATTCTGTGCAAAGCCACTAGGAAAAAAATTGCAAATACCGAGAATATGTACGCAAAACTCGTACACATGGCCCTAGAGTACCAACGACCGTGTGTACGAGAAAAGCGTACATATTCTGAGGGAAGCCACTTGGCAAAAAATTGCAAATACCGAGAATATGTACGCAAAACTCGTACACATGGCCCTAGAGTACCAACGACCATGTGTACGAGAAAAGCGTACATATTCTGAGCAAAGCCACTTGGAAAAAAATTGCAAATACCGAGAATATGTACGCAAAACTCGTACACACGGCCCTAGAGTACCAACGACCATGTGTACGAGAAAAGCGTACATATTCTGAGCAAAGCCACTTGGAAAAAAATTGCAAATACAGAGAATATGTACGCAAAACTCGTACACACGGCCCTAGAGTACCAACGACCGTGTGTACGAGAAAAGCGTACATATTCTGAGGGAAGCCACTTGGAAAAAAATTGCAAATACCGAGAATATGTACGCAAAACTCGTACACACGGCCCTAGAGTACCAACGACCATGTGTACGAGAAAAGCGTACATATTCTGAGCAAAGCCACTTGGAAAAAAATTGCAAATACGGAGAATATGTACACAAAACTCGTACACACGGCCCTAGAGTACCAACGACCGTGTGTACGAGAAAAGCGTACATATTCTGAGCAAAGCCACTTGGAAAAAAATTGCAAATACCGAGAATATGTACGCAAAACTCGTACACACGGCCCTAGAGTACCAACGACCGTGTGTATGAGAAAAGCGTACATATTCTGAGCAAAGCCACTTGGAAAAAAATTGCAAATATGGAGAATATGTACGCAAAACTCGTACACACGGCCCTAGAGTACCAACGACCGTGTGTACGAGAAAAGCGTACATATTCTGAGGGAAGCCACTTGGCAAAAAATTGCAAATACTGAGAATATGTACGCAAAACTCGTACACACGGCCCTAGAGTACCAACGACCGTGTGTACGAGAAAAGCGTACATATTCTGAGCAAAGCCACTTGGAAAAAAATTGCAAATACTGAGAATATGTACGCAAAACTCGTACACACGGCCCTAGAGTACCAACGACCGTGTGTACAAGAAAAGCGTACATATTCTGAGCAAAGCCACTTGGAAAAAAATTGCAAATACGGAGAATATGTACGCAAAACTCGTACACACGGCCCTAGAGTACCAATGACCATGTGTACGAGAAAAGCGTACATATTCTGAGGGAAGCCACTTGGCAAAAAATTGCAAATACCGAGAATATGTACGCAAAACTCGTACACACGGCCCTAGAGTACCAACGACCATGCGTACGAGAAAAGCGTACATATTCTGAGCAAAGCCACTAGGAAAAAAATTGCAAATACCGAGAATATGTACGCAAAACTCGTACACATGGCCCTAGAGTACCAACGACCGTGTGTACGAGAAAAGCGTACATATTCTGAGCAAAGCCACTAGGAAAAAAATTGCAAATACCGAGAATATGTACGCAAAACTCGTACACACGGCCCTAGAGTACCAACGACCATGCGTACGAGAAAAGCGTACATATTCTGAGCAAAGCCACTAGGAAAAAAATTGCAAATACCGAGAATATGTACGCAAAACTCGTACACACGGCCCTAGAGTACCAACGACCATGCGTACGAGAAAAGCGTACAT
>JASAMY010003199.1:0-40637 GCA_030248085.1 Paralinhomoeus sp. GSCO2_6 | reverse complement strand
CGTAGTGGCTCAGTGGTAATGCGTCGTGCTCGGCGCGCTCGTGGTCGGGGGGGGGTTCGATTCCCTTCCACCGAGGTCACTGAGTCACGATCCCCTTGGGCAAGGGATGAATCGCTATCATTGCCTCGGTGTAGGGCGGCTCCGGGGCTTCGGCCCGAAATCCAGTCCCCAGTGGCGGCCACTCCCTCGCCGGGAGAAGAACGCCGTAGGTAGTGTTAGTGATACAGTGTTGTTATGATGCATCGCCCCTTCGTACCCCGTGCGTTGGTTTACGGTCCCTGTACTGTGTCGGTGCTTGCATCAATAAAAACATTGATTGATTGATTGATTGATTGAATCAATACACAGCGCAGTACAGTGGCAAATTCCAACCACTCTTTACCTTTTTCGTCGCTTTCCCAAAAAAATATTGCCGGGGATCGTATTGTTTTTCGCGGCAAGGAGGCCTGTCTGTCTGTCTGTCTGTCTGTCTGTCGCGTGGGTGGTTCGGCTGGCAGCGTGCCCTAGTCGTGTATATATTTCGTTGTCGCTCGCAACCACGACACTCACAACCAGTTCCTTGGCTGCTGACGACAGCCATTTATTTGCCTATCTATGGAAAAGAAGGCGGAGGCAAGAGCTGCCGAGACTGCTCATCGACCGAGAGGGTTTCTTGGCAGACGATGTGGCTCGGAAGCGTCGATCGTACGCTACTGCAAGAGGTGCCACTGCCTAATGTATGCCAAGGTGTGTTTGCGGCTTGCGCAGGCAGCCACCAGTATGTACAAATCGCCGGTATAAATAAACCAGAATAAACCAATTATTCCAACTAGAGGGCGGATGCACACCACTCTCTTCTCTTGCAGGAAAGCAGATTCTATTGTTGGCCATGTTTTCAAAGTCTGCCGAGGACACGTTCGTTGCAAGTTCCATTTGAGTGGCGACGACGTTGCGAAACCTGCCGCTATCATCTTGGTATCATGTCCGGTGTGTGGCCCTTACGTGAGCAATATGCACGATTAACCGCTACTGTCGCTCCCACAGAGAGACAGGCATTACCTGAAATTGGGGGGTCCCACTACTTTCCAACACCCACCTATACCCCTTCCCGACTCGCTGCCCCCAGAATTTTTCCCACGGATTTTTACCCTGTCTAAAACGATAAAACTAAGCAAATGTTGGTGTATTTTATTGCTTTTCTGTGTTATACGACCATAAAACTGTTAATTGACACTACATAAACCGTATTTTGACCCATGTTTGACCAAAAGTACCGGCATAAAAAGTGGTCAGCAACCCCCACTTTTTGCTCCAGACACTCACCCACCCCAATTTCCCTCCCCCATTCGGGCCAGACCCGGTTGCAGGTGTGACACACGGTACCACCCACCAGTTTCAGACGTCAAAGAAATGGTCACGTATCGCGAGAAGTGCTACCACCGTGCCTGTTTCGTGTGCCGTCGCTGTCAGGCGCCGATAAAGACGATGCTGTACGAGTTGGGAGGCGACGAGGTTTGCTGTACCAACTGCTACGAGGAAAGCAGAGAACTGCAGCCACAGCAGGTGTGTAGTTGGCGATGTCACCGACAAATTGTGAAGGGAATGTAGCTTTTTTTTTAATTGCTAACTAAGTTATTCCACATGCTTCATTTAGTTGTACGGTATCGTCGAGTGCACATCGAGCCAAATACTTGTACGGTATGTAGGTATTTGATGATTAAATTTAACATCACTAGGCCTAGTGGCGTGGTCGCCTTGACACGCTACGCTGGTACTGTTTCCAAAATCTGCGTTGTTTAGAGCACCAAGCAAGCTGATCAGCAAGCTGAACCAAGTCGTGAGAGGGGCCCATACAAGCCCGGCAACAATTAACTGCGAGCAAAAAACTGTTGGCCTGTTCAAGCGCACTGTTGATTGATTGCTGTTTATGTTTGCAGACTGAACACTAGTGAGCACTCTACTGACGGCCGTGTATTCCTGTCATCGCAATTCCACCTGATTGTTGCGAATAAAGCAACAACTCTAGTAGTTCTCATTGGACAGAGTATGGTACATCTGCTGTAGGGCGTACGCTCTCTGATTCCTCTAAGTTTAATTAAGGGGTGTAAGAAAAGAGACTCAGTTCGAGCATTCTCACGGTCGCTTCTGGCCTGAAGCGCAGTACCGTAAAATTCCAACCACTCTCACCCTTTCTGTCGCTTTCCAAAAAAAATGTTGCCGAAGGCGTATTCTTTCGCAGCAAGGAGGCCTGTCTGTCTGGCTGTCTGATGCGTGGGCGGCTCGGCTGGCAGCCTGCCCTAGTCGCGTATATATTTCATTGTCGCAACCGCGACACACACAACACAACCAGTTCCTTGGCTGATGACGACACAGTCATATTTTATTTGTCTGTATTACCGTCCGCGTAGCAATGGAGAAACCGAAAGCCGAACTCGCAAGCGGCGTGGAAAAGAAGGCAGAGACAAGGGCTGCAGAGCTCTCCCAGACTGCTCGTCGACCGAGAGTGTTTTTTGGCAGACGATGTGCCTCCGAAGCATCTATTGTGCGCCACTGCGAGAAGTGCTACTGCCTCTCCGTTGAAGCGCACGCCGAGGTGTGTTTTTTTTTTGCGCAGGCAACCATGGGTATGTAATTGCCCATATCAAATGGCCACAATAAACCAATTAGGTATTCCAAAGTGGCTAAAGGGTTTGAGGTCCCAAAGGGTTCACGTCTGAAAGGCGTTCCTTGGAGGATTTACGGCAGATTCTCCATCCCCACATCGCGCCACTTACCCCCCCCCCCACCACAATTGCCCGCGTCCTCGCCTATGGACAGAAGAAACAACCATTGCGCATCTTGTACGCAACGTACTCCATCCACTGTTGTGACCCGATGCACAGGCATAGCAAAACAACCCTCTCTTCTCTTGCAGGAAAGCAGGTTCTATTGTTGGCCATGTTTTGAGAGTCTGCCGAAACGTCTAGTGCAAATTCCATTTGAGTGGCGCCGACGTTGCGAAACCTGCGGCTATCATTTTGGTATCATGTCCGGTACGTACAATCCATATGTGACCGATGCGCGAATTTCCGCTACTACCGTACTGCCGGCGCCCCCACAGAGAGGCAGGCACGTACCTGTTGTTGTTGGATTATAGCAAACCCCTTCTCCATGACGCCTCCCAGTCTAGAGCCGCATAATTTGCCAAAGACATTCGGAAGAACGCCATCTGTAATCTAGGGCCGCGACGGCGCGAGAAATTCCATGGTAGGGAGGAAAAGACTCGTTTTTGGTGGATCCGGATCCATCGAGAATCGAACCCAGGACCGTGCGCGCAAGAGGCCGATTCTCTACCACTACGCCAACCGCTGCCCGGCACGTACCTACGATGCCACCCCACCCACGAGTTTCAGGCGCCAAAGAGGTGGTCACATACCGCGAGAAGTGCTACCACCGTGCCTGTTTCGTGTGCCGTCGCTGCCAGGCACCGATAAAGACGCTGCTGTACGAGCTGGGAGGCGACGAGGTGTGCTGTCCCAACTGCTACAAGCAGAGCAGAGAATTCCAGCCACGGCAGGTGTGTACCTACCTACTACCTAGGTAGTTGGCGATGTCACGGACAATTTGTGAGGAAATGCAGTTTTTTTTAATTTGTGACTAAATTATTCCACATGGGAGAAAAATAGTTGCACAGTAAGTATTAAGGAAAAATTTGCAGGCGGCTGCAAAAAAAGGTGAATATGTGACGCTCTTTTGTTGGAGCCCAGTTTGAAAAAGAGGGGTATCAATTAAGGCATTATTTTTTATTTAATTTATTTAATTTTTATTTAATTAATTATTTGTACATTTCTTTAATTCACAAAAATACATAATAATTTCTATCAATTGATTCAATGCCTCATTTATGTATAGCCACTTATGCGTTGCAGCTGAATCAACTTCAGTTTGAACAAACCGTGTATAAAAACCGAACCAAACGCAGCAACACGTCACATATTCGGCACTTTTTGTGTTCGCGTGCATAAGAAAGGAGCAGTGGCAATTATAGGACCTAACTGGACTGGAACACCCTGCATTCACATATGCCGCACGACTAAACGCCACGTGGTTGCGAGACAGGCAGGAAGGACCCCAGGGTCTTGCACATGGACCACTATGCAGATGTACGCACGTACGCACGCACGCGCGTACGCACGCAAACACGTTGTATATGAGCAGAGCGTTATTGGGTGAAATGTCAAAAAGGGAATGAGGAATGGAGCCAGTACCGTACCGTATGCATACCTACACATCACTAACTGAACTGTAGTGGCAATCCACATCTCACAAATGCTAGCAAGGTGCCGATTATTTATGTAGGAACTTTGGCTGTGCCAGGTCAATGGTAAAGGATTGCTGTTGCGTTTTGGGTGAGTGAGATGGCTCACACAAAAAAAGTGCCGAATATGTGACGTGTTGCTGCGTTTGGTTCGGTTTTTATACACGGTTTGTTCAAACTGAAGTTGATTCAGCTGCAACGCATAAGTGGCTATACATAAATGAGGCATGCCTTAATTGATACCCCTCTTTTTCAAACTGGGCTCCAACAAAAGAGCGTCACATATTCACCTTTTTTTTGCAGCCGCCTGTAAATTTTTCCTTAATACAGTGTTTTTTCGTAAGACAAACATCGATGCGTAAAACCTATACAGGCACACGCACGCACGCACGCACGCAGGCACGCACGCACACATGCATGCATGTACGCACGCACGCATGCACGACATATGTACCATGTATGACATATGTAGCGTGTTCGGTAGAATCCCTCGAGTGCAGTAGGAGACACTCATCGTGCAGTCAGTGCAGTGCAGTGGATTGAAAATAGGTACGCATGTATTTTTTTGGTTGACCAAAGTTGTGCACAACTAATTGTCATGCAAATGATACAAAGCAGGATGACCAATAAGCAAATGGCACAGCATGCAGAGAAACTACAAACAGAAGCCACTGCGGATAATTGTGTGTGTGTGCGTGCGTGCGGGCGGGCGCGTGCAGTTGTGCTATATTGCTGCATCGTAGCATAGTGGTGTAAAGAATCAAAATGATCGCTATAACTAGGCGGTCAACTTTTGTGTTTTAGCCGAAGTGATGCGACGTACCCACATCGAGTTTTTTGTGAAGCAGCCCATTTGATGGTGTGCGTGCGTGCGTGCACATCTGCAGTGCCATATTGGTTAGTCGGAGCATAGCGGTGTAAAGAAACAAAATGATCTACACGTGCAGGCGGTCAACTTCCGTGTTTTAGCCAAAGTGATCCGACCTACCCATATCGATATTTATCGATTATTCCGGAAGTAAAATTATTTTGGTGCGTCGGAGGGTGTCGACTCCAAGGAATGAAATGTTCGCCATCGAAAGGCAATCAACTTTATTATTGATGTTAATGCCCTCCGATGTAACCACACCGAAATATCGCATTTTGCCTTTTCGGTATAATGGGGAGAGGCATTTTGGTGCGTTCAATTTGGTCCAATTGTCAAAAGGGGTCTATTCCAGGTCATGCCGAACAAATTTTTCCTTTATAGCAAAGCTCTGTGATAAGCCGTTAGCGCGCCTATTAAGGACAAACTTTTTGGCCGATATTTTTAATTGCTAATAACTCATTATCAGGAGCGAAGTTTTAGGTTCAGTGACTGGGCATAAACTTTCCATAAGAAACTGTTCAAGAAAATCAAAAAAAATTTGGGGGTTAATTGGGCACTTTTTTGAGAGATTTACTCTTGGTGGAAACCACCCCAAAAAAACGACTATGTCCGAAAAAACGCATATAATCGGCGATATCTCGAGTTTGGTAGGCCGCAGAGACGATTCCTTTGGTACGCAAAATTGCCATCATGGGTCGCTTACACATGCCAAGTTTCATTCCAATTGCCCATGGCACTAGCGAGTGGCGCTCCAAAAACTGGGAGGAGAACACGAAAAAAAAAACACTTTTCGCAAACATTTTCGGGCGTACCCCCTTAACGCGCAGCAATACTGCAACGCGCTGTGGCACGTACGGTCCCCCCGTGAGTGCGCTTCTTTTGACCCATAACGCGCCGAAATCGGTTCAGCCAATCAAAAGTTATAGGCGATCAAAAATCCGAATTCTCGCGCGCGCAAGTCGTCACATATTAGGGTTGTACGCTGACGCGTACACCCTGATAATGTAAATTTAACATCACTAGGCCTAGTGGCGTGGTCGCGTTGACACGTTACGCTCGTATTGTTTCAAAATCTGTGTTGTTCAGAGCCCCAAGCAAGCTGATCAGCAAGCTGGACCAAGCAAGCCCGGGAACAACTCACTGCGAGCAAAAACTGTTGGCCTGTTCAAGCGCAACAAATGAAACGTCACACTCAAATACCCACCGCTTGATGTTGTTGAAGTTTTATGTCTGCTACCGTAAACCCTATAATTAGCCCCCCGGGGGCTAATTTTTTCGTTCGAGCTCTAGGAGGGTGTATAATTATAGGGGGGGGGGGGCTAATTATAGGGGGGGGGCTTATAAACTGGAGGTGTCGATGAGTGGGAAGATGTGTGGGGAAAAAGGCGCGTGGAGGCGATTTTTAACGGAAAAAGGCGCTGTGCACACACGTTGGTACACTCTAACACACTCTCACACAGTCTCACATACACATACGTGTACATACACACATACGCGACCATACATACACCCAGACATGGAAACATGTGCCTTTCAGACGATGGTACCATTTAGGGAGGGGGTGTACTTATAGGGGGGGGGGCTTATTAACTCAAAGTGGTCTTGGGAGGGTGTATTATTATAGGGGGGGGGGGCTAATTATAGGGGGGTGCTAATTATAGGGTTTACGGTATATCATGTTATAGCGTCAAGTGAGGGTTGTCAATTTATCATGCAGTCGCACGTCGCAGTGACAATTAGTCGTGTCACAGCAATGTTAGCCAAGTTTTTTCTCAATAAAAACTGCTAAGCGCAATTTAAATGGAATATTTCGAATGTTGCTCGCGCGTCAAAAGCAACCTTACGATTCCGATCCCTTAGAAGCGTTGACCTTTTAAATTTGAGCGCTTCAGCACTAATTTCCAGCTGCAGTCCAGCCGCTGCTACATGCCCCTTCCACGCATTGTGCCTCCCAACCCCAAACTTCAATTGACAATTCCTGAATCTACCACTGGTGGAAACTGGACTTGTTTTCAATGTTGTCCATTGCACCTTTGCGACTCGGTGTTTGTTTCTCCTTTGATCCCAAAGGCGGCCATTGCGGTCTCTCCAGTCCCATTGGACCTACCTACCTCCCCCCTCCCCCCGGGCGCATTGGCAATGGCTGGACTGCTCTATAGCCGAAGTGCGTGTATCTGTTAATGTCAGTAGCTGGACGCAAGGTGCTCTCATTCGTGCGCCGCAAATGTCACGACGGACTTGTTGTTGGGGAACCTGGGTTCTGGACCTTGCATAAAACGCGCTAGTCTGTCTGCTCCAGGCAGTCTAGTCGTTGCGTGGCTTGTCTCGTTGTCGAAGAGCGCGATAGAAACTAGAACGACAGACTGACTCTAACAAAAATGGGCGTTCTACACCTCGCATTGCTTCTCGTGGCAGTGGCGACGACCGATTCCGTCTCTACGATGGGCTGCGCCGACTTTTGCGGCGACAATCTGCTGAAAGAGTTCCCCTACAAGCAACGGTACTCCGCCAAAGAACTACGGGACTTGCAGGACAAGCAGGTGACGCTTGTTGAAGAGGAGTGAACCTGCATCGACACACCGATTGCTCTGATCGGCGCATTGATGGAGCATGGCTGAGGCTGAGCTCCAAGTGTTGCGATGAGACAATATTTGGTTTCTATCGTTGAAGTGTGTTGTACCAATGAACTAGGAACATGAAAGTGGCTTTAAAACGATGATAAATGGAACGCAAGATTTTACCGTTTTGTGCAGTCTGAATCGGCACTGTTTACGGTGCGAGTACAGTTACTAGTTACTACTACTAGTAGTAGTAGTGAGTTGTTGTCTTCTAAAAGGGTTTCAATCGTCTGCGCGTTTCAGTTCAACGGATTAGTCTGGGATACGGATGTCGTCTGCAACACGCCGAAAAAGGAAGACTTTGAAAAGTTGGAAAAGGAGCGGCTTGAGGAGCTGATGCCAAAGCTTCTCAGCTGCAAGATCATCAGTACGCCCAAGGAACTGAAATTCTTCTGGAAAGAAATCTTTGCCATTCCCCAACACTATTTTGAACAGGTCTGTTCTTTAGAGAAAACCGCATTGGTGCATTTGTGTCGTAGTATAGTACCTAGTTTTACCTTGCTCTTCACGCCATATACGTCGGTCATAAGTTAACTGTACATTTAGATGAACGCACAGGTATAACCACCTACCATAATCTTACAACAAGGATACACTGTACAGTCAGTAGACGTGAGAGCTGTCAGTACCTGGTGTGCCGTCTAGGTGGAGTCGTTGACTCTGCAAGACCGAACCATGCGACTGGTTAAGAACCAAGAGGGTCAACTAGAGTTGTTCTCTCACATATCCGATGCCTGTTACGCTACCTGTTGCCCGCAATCGAAAGAGTGCGATTGAGAAGTGTCTCGTCGCATGAGATCCCACGACGAAATACCTAAATGGACCAAGACGGACGACGCAATAGGACCAGATTTAGCCTGCCTGTCGCTTAGCTATTTTGTCCCTGTTCTTTCTCTTTATCTCTTTTGTGTCCCTTCTTCGGTGATCCTGTAGCAAAAAGCCCTGTGATGAAACGACGCAGTGTGCCTTTCATGCAGTGTTCCCACAAATCTTGGAAAATTTGGGGCTGTGGGGTAGTCAGCAAGGCGTTGGATTCCTGACCGCGAGGTCGGGGGTTCGATTCCTTGCTGGGTGAAAACCACGGCAACCCCCTTGGGCAAGGGGTTTAAGCCACAGCTCCGGTTTCTGGCTGTACCGTGGCTTCGGCCAAAAATCAGTGACAGGTGGGGGGGGCCCCCCTTGCCTCGCGGCAGAACAACGCCCACTGTTATGTATACGGCGCCGCCCTGTGATCTTGTGATCCATCCAGTTTACGGCCATTGTGCTGTGTCGGTGGTTGTCGTCAAAAATAAAGTTTTTGAAAGAAAGTTAAAAGAAAATTTGCATACCGTAAATCCTCCAATTGAGCTCTCGCGGTGCACACGAGTTACAACTTTGAGGGTACTAAATTGTTTCCCGCTCAGCACGGGGGCTACTTAGGAGGGGGCCAGGGAGCGGTTTAAGGTAGAGGCACTACTGGATGATTTACATTCGAGTCGACCATGGTCGGAGTTCTCGGCCGACGCAACAAAGGCGTTGAATACGTACCACTAACAATTCCGAATTCCTGTCCGATTTACGATTCCGAATTCCGTAGCCACCAAGAAGATGAGATCCGGATTTGAAAATTGCGCGCTTTCAGAACCTCAACACTGTCAAAGTCCGCATTAGTTTTGCGGTGTTGCGCCTTTTCGAAGTTTCTGCAAAAATGGCCGAATTAAAACTTGAAAAGCAGGAGGAACTACCCAAGACTAGCGGGTATTGGTTTAGCAATTTTCAAGATTTGTCGAATAATACCATAAGCATTTCATTTTTTTTCAGCACGTCGGACGACGACACCTTCAAAAAGCCCGGCGAATTCAAAATTTCGGAAGCGAAACGTAATGTTTCGGAAGATTCCTTGGCAGGCAAAACTGTTGATTTGACAGCCACGTCCGAACTAAGCGAGGCAAAAGAGGCCGATTCAGAAAACTTTGCAAAGCCAACAAAAACAAATCCACCAAAAGTTCAACAAATCTTGAAAGTCGAAGAACCTTTGACGGCGGAAGAACTTCAATCGCTGTGCAAATATCCCATTCCAAAATGGTCTGAGCGTTGCCCAGACGACTCGAAATACCGGTTGGAAATTCTCAAGGAAGGCAAAATTATCGGCGAATTTAAATTGAGCGGAAATTCGAATGTTTTAATCGGCAGAATGCACAGATGCCAGTTGAAATTGGAGCATCCCAGCATTAGTCGGTACCACGCTGTGCTTCAATATGGACAGGACGAAATGGACAGCAAAAATGGTGGGTAATTCAATTGGAACAGTGAAAATGAATGTCTGTTTTCCTTTTTTAGGCGCCGGCTGGCACGTCATGGACCTGGGCAGTAGTCACGGCTGTCTCTTGAACAAGCGCCGACTGCCGGCCAAGCAGCACGTGCGCGTTCGCGTGGGTCACGTGCTGCGCTTCGGCCTCAGCACGCGGCTCTACGTGCTGCAGGTGATTTGCGTATTTATCGGCGCTCTCTCGAATATTGGCAGCGAGGAAATTGTGGAGGATGTATGGTGGTGGGGTGGAATGCACGTGCGTGCGTGCATGCGTGCTGAAAATGTTTTTGACTAGGGTCCCGACAGCGACCAAGAAGAGGAGTCGAAGCTGTCGCTGACTGAAATGAAGCAGTTACGCGACCGGAAGAAGCTGATCGCTAAAGGCGTCCTCAAGGACGACACTGTCGAGCCGTCGGCAGAGTCCTCTGCCGAAACTGGCAAGCAGGAGAGCGCGAATGAAGGCAAAGAGGATGAAGGAGTCAGCTGGGGCATGGGTAGGGGCGAGTTGGACTTTGTTGTCTGCGCGCATCGACATGAACTAGCACACACGCACCGGCACGCACGCACTCACGCACTCACGCACCGGCCACCACCGGCACGCACGCACTCACGCACCGGCGCGCACGCACGCACGCACGCACGCATCCCGGCACGCACGCACGCACCGGCACGCACGCACTGGCACGCACGCACCGGCGCGCACGCACCGGCACGCACGTACGCACGCACGCACGCACGCATGCACCGGCACGCACGCACGCACGCACATACACTCATTTGCTTCTCTCAGACGACGTGGACGATGGTGCGGAGGCGGATGCTGCCAGGTTCGCGGCGGCCAACGAGCGCGCGGACGCGGAGCTGTTGGATTCGCGCGAGGAATTCTACCGTAACGACCCCAAAAAGGTCCTCAAACAGTGGTTCGATCGCGAGGGCTTCGAGCTGAGATTCGAATTCTCCGAGAAAGGCACCTCCTTCAGACACCAGTGGCGCTGCACCCTAGAGTGTGTGCTTGTTTTTTTTTGGGAGGGGGGAGGCATGAATCGTCATTGTGTGAATGGACTTTCTCGGGTGTAACTTGGTGGTCAAGCAAGAGCCTCCCCCTCCCCAATACTCAATTTTTTTCTTATGCTTTTTATGCTAAATTTGTGCTCCTAATTTTATGTTTGCGAGTGGCAATCGCCTAGGTGCAGGTCACACTAATGGTCGTGGGTTAAGGAGACAAATCTAGAGTTGTTGAAACATTTTTGCGGTTACCGCTTCTCTCATGTGTTGTTGGTCGGCCAAAGAAGAAGAGGGCGCTGAAAACTGTTTTGATAACCCCACCGCAGGGGAGGGTGGCTCGCTGATCTTGACAATTGTGACAACGGCGCCGCCGCAACCGCGCAAGAAATTGCTTCTGTTTGGACGCGCCGTAATCTTTGCCCTCTAATTGTGGGCAGCTAACTTAGTGATAGAGAATCGGCCTCTGGCGCGCACGCTTCTGGGTTCCATTCTTGATGGCTTCGCTCCGCAAAAACCAGAATTTTTTTATCAATGGATTTGCCGTCGCTGCCCTAGATTACAGATGGCGTTCTTCCGAATGTCTTTGTCCAATTCTGTGGCTCTAGACGGGAAGGCGTCATGGAGATGGGTATGCTATATGGGCCATTCGGCCCCCTAGCGTTGTCCCTAATCGAACAGCAACAAACCCTCTAATTTGCCACCTGGGGCTAATTATTGATCTAGGCCATTGGATGGGTGGTGCTTGCTTACCAATTATGCTTAGAAGGGGCGAGCTTTGAACACGTGACTGTCTGGGGGCACGTACGTACGTATATATACAGTACACTACCCACCCTCCCAATTTTGATAATTGTCTACTTTTCCGTTTTTTCTTTCTTTCCACAGACTCCCAGTTGACACGCCTTCGGGCAAGCGACTCAGCGCCGAGGCTACCGTATCCACGACGAAGAGAGACGCGGAGGCGAAGTGCTCCCTCGAGGCGTGCAGGACTTTGGTTGGTGCTTAGCGCACGCGCACGCACGCGTGCACGCACCGGCACGCGTGCACGCACCGGCACGCACGCACGCACGCACCGGGGCACACTTTTCGCCTCGTCGCAGCGTCATTTTTCTAATAAAAAGCCCCAAAAAAATTCGTAGGACATACACGGCTTGTTGCGCGGACGGCGCTCCGGGGACGCGGCGGCGCTAGCCGCCAAGAAGCGCGCTTACGACAAGCTGGAGCAGCAAGGCTTCTTGGTGGACGGGGAGGACGCCTTTCTGGACAGAACCGGAGAGTTGGAGGCGAAACGACAGAAGAGGAAGCAGCGCCTGGAGCGGGAAATCGGTAGGTCATACATAATGATAATATTGATGTGGAAATACCCAAACTGGGCGATTTGGAAAATTTGAGCGTTCCAGAAATGTTGCGCTTGCGCTTTATATGACACACACTGCATAATGGGTAAAGCGTTTTGGGCGTCGTTGCTCGTCGGTAACCGTAATTCGTTGTTGGGGTTTAGATTTTTATGTTTTAGATTGTCGAAACATTGACATTAAAGGGTTCGATAAATTGGTAGCGCTTAGAAAATTGTCACTGTGACAGGTCACAAGAAAATTTGGGGCGGGCGGGAGCAGGGTTGCACAATTTAAAAAAATATTTTTTTTTTTAAAAAAAAAGTTGGATTTTTTTTTTAAATTAAAAAAAAAATTTCTTTGTTTTTGGGTAAAATTTAGCTTTTGAGTGGCAAAAAGGCGATTAAAAGGTGTTTAGATGGTACAATTAGTAGTTATTCATGCATAAACTTGCTTATTAGCACCAAAACTAAGCTCTTTTTGGGGTTCCCAACTGGTTCCCAACATAGTGTGATACCGTACACGACCATTTAGAGGCAGCGGCTTTGTCACCATTTGACTAAAACGATGCTAAATATGCTTCTAAAGGCTTTAGGGAAGCACTAGTACTTGTGTTTGACATTCTAATAGGCTAAAAGTATCTTATAGTACAGGTATTTGGCACCAATGATCGCTCCTAAGTCAATTTAAATTTTTTTTTTAATTTAAAAAAACTTGAATTTTTTTTATGCTACCCTGGGCGGGAGGCCCCACCTTGGGGGGGGGGAACCACTTGTAAGTGACCACACAGTCCTTTGATGTTTTTTTTCTTCAAATACACATAAAACGCACTTTTACAGTCTCTCGAGGTTTTTTGATAGTTCACCCAAATCTGGTGGGTTGGGAAGGGTATGTAGCCCCTCCCCCCCATTTACATTCGGGGAAAGCGTGTCTTCTACTGAGGTTATACACGTCAGCGTGCAACCCTAATATGGGACGACTTGCGCGCGCGAGAATTTGGGATTTTCGATCGCCTTTAACTTTTGATCGTCTGAGCCGGTTTCGGCGCGCTATGGCTCAACAGAACATCATTCATCGGGGCGGGGGGGGGCGAACATACGTGCGGCAGCGCGTTGCAGTATTACTGCGCGTTAAGGGGAAACGCCCAACATTCAATGTTTCGACAACGCGTCTTTTTTTCATGTTCTCCACTCGCAAATGCCGCATCCACATGGAATGAAACTTGCCCGTGTTTGTCAGCTATAGACGCTTCAACGGCAGATGCGGCACCATACATGTAACCGGGTTTTTGAAGGGGGGGGGGGAGGGAGGGTTGGAGACCATTCTGGGGGGCACGCAGATTTGAAGAGGGAGGGGCTGTCAGAGGGTAAAAAAGTGTACCTAAATAGTGTCTCAATAGGCACTTTTTGGTCAAAAATGCGTTAAAATGGGGAACTCGCTGCGTTAACGTCGCGGTTTACCGTCGCTGGTTTACCGTCGCATTACTTTTTTGCCGTCGCTCGTGCAAGGACGTGCGACAAAGCGCTATGGTTTTTATGGCTCTAGTCCATATGGCTCTGTTCTCGGTGTTCTGGCATGCTGGTTGGGTTGTGAGCTGAAATAGACGTTTTAAAGCCACCTTTGGTGCACGCATGCACGCACGCGGTCAAGTTTTTTTGGTACACTGCGTGCTGGTCTGTTTCTGTATGTTGTATGTGTGGGCGTGCGTACGTGCGTTTGTGTGTGTGTTATGTCTTTGTCTTGCGAAAAAACACTGTATTATGGAAAAATTTATTTTTTTTTTTTACATGGTATATTCAAACTGAAGTTGATCAGCTACAAGTTGGCTAGAAATCAGAAATCAGTGTGGGGGGGGGGGTGCCTTAATACCGCTTCTTTTCAAACTCGACTTCAACACAAGAGCGTCACATATTCGGCTTTTGTTTGCAGCCACCTGCAATTTTTTCCTTAATTATTATTTCATTCTTTAGCCGGCCACAGCGCTGCGACAGCTCAGACTGTGGACACGTATGAGACGCTGTCGGCAAAACTGGAAGCCATACAGAAAACCATAGCGGACACGGAAAGCCAACTCCAAGAGACGCAAGAAAAAGTGGACAAAAAGCGCCTTTCAGCAGAGGAGGGAAAAAGCGCTGACTCCCAAAAAGCTTCCTCGATTCACAGCGAGGCAGATGGTAAGTGAATGGAATACCAAACCAATTACCAAGTGCAGTAAGTAGGTTAATTAGTAGGCTTACTATGTAGTGCACCGCACACTTGAGAAGTGAAGTGTGCGCATGTTGTTGTTTTCTCTTGCGAAAGTTTGATTTGATTGGAATTTTGTGGTTTTATCCTTCAAATGACCACTTTGAGTTTATTAGCCCTCCCCCACCTATAATTATACACCCTCCTATGGCTCAAATAATACAATTAGCCCCCAGGGGCGGGGGGGGGCTAATTATAGGGTTTACGGTGTCTATCAACGCTATGATTGAAGCATAAATATGAACTGTTTGCAGATTTGGACACGTATATGCGAAGCGTCGTTCGCGACGACGACACCAAAACTGAAGACATGCATGGACAGAGGGTATGCAAATGTATTCTTATGAATTGATAATTTTTTGTACTAAATTGGTATTTTGTTTGCGACTTTGTTTAACAAAAAGGCTTGCAACATCAAAATGTCAGTGGGTTGAGCAAATGTGGCGGCAAAATTGCCGATTTCGTTGTGTTGTTGTGTTTGTTGTTTTTTTTATCAATTTGTCTTTCTGATCAACTCCTAATTTAACTCCTCCTAATCCTAACTCCTAGGCTGATAAGTCGCTGAAGAAACGTTTCTTATTCAGTGGTGCAGACGTGATCATTTAGATGCTCCATTTTGTGTCAGCATATTCGGCTAGGAAAAATCCTTCCCCCTCCGGCACTGTTGGGGGGGGGGGGGGGGTGGTGGATATTGACAACGTTGTCTGGGCTGACCCCGGGGCACTGCTGCACTATTGGAGGATAGTGCTGTAGAGTTTTCTTTAGGCCAAGCTCCAAGTGTCCCAGCTGCGGCAGACGCTCTCGCAGCTGACCAAGGAACGGTCGCGTCTCGAGAAACTGGTCAAGATCGCCAAACCAGTTCAACTGCCCGCGCTGAGAACCGGTCTCTCTACCAGCGAACAGGCGAAACGACAGGTATCCGCCTTGATGACAGGATATGAGTATACATGTACCTAGTTCCTGGGGGTATGGCAAGTTTACCCCCCCCCATACCCTCCGGAATTTTTCTGAAGTTTTCCAACTTATAGACAATTATAAAGAGTTGTGTACTTTTTGTCTTTTCAGTGTTTTTTTACCCTTAAACAGCTAAATAGCGCTATTAAGAGCCTATTTTACGCATTTTTGACCAAGAAGGTGCCTATTTAGATACATTTTCCCTTCTGACACCCCTCCCTCTTTAAATCTGCTTCCCCCACAGTCGCGCCTCTCCAGAACCATGGTCTCAGACCTCTCCTCCCCAACTTCGAAAACCCAGTTACACGTATGGATATGGGTGCGCGCATGATTACATCTTGGCTGGCTCGTTCGAACTGTAACTGGGGAGGGGGTTGGGTCCCCCCAAGCCGGGCCTCCCCCCCCCCTCCGCATCTCTCCTAAGATTGTTCTAAACAATTGAATCGCCGCAGACTGACAACATTGCACGTTCGTTCGCAATACACTAACATAGCCGTACTAGTATTTAGACCAAAAACGAATCGTTTACACGCTATTGTGCTGTGTTGGTGCAAATGCGTCATCCCCCCTCCCCCTGCTTAGTTTTTGGTTCTCTTGCAGTTACGCCCGAGCTGTGTAGGAATGTTTTAGATGGGCGGCGATATGAGATAGTCTGCTGCAAGGTTTATTGGTTCCCTGAAAAGTGTAGTTTCAATCTCGTTCGTGAATCTAGATCTGGGTCGGCTCTATGAAGGGCAGGCGAGCCTTGAGGACACCAACAGAACAAGTGCCGTCAAAATCCGCAGTGAAAACTTCCGCAGAGAATCTTTCAGCAGAAAACCCCAATGGGAATGATGGCGACACAGAAAGCCTGGTTGCAGAAAGCGGAACGGCCCCAATGGAGGAAGAAGCGGCGCACCTCGAGACAAAAGTGGTGGAACGAAAAGACAAAGTGAGCAAGGACAAACAGGCGGAGATGATGACAGAAAGTGATGACGAAGATGAGGCCTGGGACCCCAAGTTGCTGGAGAGAGCCTACACGGTGCAAATGCCCCCGACAAAAGAGCAAGACCAAGAAGAGACAAACGGACAAGAACAAGTGGACAAGACAAAGGAAAAGGAACAAGCGGAGCAGGGAGGTAAAGGCACAGAAAGGGAGATAGCCGAAAGAATTGGAGGTGGAGAGGCGGTGCAGAGAAGGAAAGAAGAAGCGACAAAAGAGGTGCGTAAAATTTATGACAATTTTTCAGCTTAATTATGATACTGTGGACCCTATTATTAGCCCCCCCTCCTGGCACCAATTGTTTTATTCGAGCTTTAGGAGGGTGTATAATTGTAGGGGGGGGGGGCTTATAAACTGCTGGGATGTGTGGGGAGATTTGTGGGTGGAAACGCACGTGGAGGCGATTTTCACGGGAAAAAGACGCTGCGCACATGTACGTTGGTACACTCGAACACACGGTTTCCCATGTACATATGTACATACACCTACATACCTACATACACATAGGCGATCATACATTAAGGAAAATTTTGCAGGTGGCTGCAAAAAAGGAGAATATGTGGCGCTCCTTTAGGTCCAGTTTGAAAAAACGCGGTATTAAAGTAGTCACTTCATCAGATGATCAACTTCAGTATGGACAAACCGTGTATAATCGAACCAAACGCAGCAACACGTCACATATTCGGCGTTTGTTGTGCTCACTTCACTCGCTCGCTTGGATCACTGGAAAGGCAGTCCAGGCTGCATGAGGACCACCACTGATGAGCATTCCTTGCCTTTCATTCCTTGGACTCAGAGACGAGAGCGGGTCTTGTCCTTGCCTGGACGTCCACAGATGACAGTCCTGTCCATAGGTACAGGCTAACAGAAGTGGAATAAAGATGAACGAGAATCGAAGATTGAATGTAGGGTATGTACTTGGTACTCAAGATTGTGAAATGATGGCACATATCACTTTTACTGTAAGGGCAAGCCACATATTAAAAATTCAGGACAGGCAGGGCAGCGAAATTGTCAATGCAGAATCTTTGGCTGTGTGCCCTGTCCATCCACCCAATGCCTATGAATGACAGTGTATCGTCAGAGAGATGAAAGAGTTTGTGAGGGTGGATTGATGGTGGTGGTGTTGTGGCTGTGTGCGATGGCTCGCACAACAAACGCCGAATATGTGACGTGTTGCTGCGTTTGGTTCGATTATACACGGTTTGTCCATACTGAAGTTGATCATCTGATGAAGTGACTACTTTAATACCGCGTTTTTTCAAACTGGACCTAAAGGAGCGCCACATATTCTCCTTTTTTGCAGCCACCTGCAAAATTTTCCTTAATACAGTGTTTTTCGTAAAAGAAAGATTAATCGAAACCTCACGCACGCACACACATACAACCCCACAGCAGCAGACCAGCACGGACCCATGCTGAGTGGTGCACCATAAAGCTTATGAAAAGTGTGTACCACTGTACACATAGTGCGTGCGTGCATGCGTGTGTGCGTGCGTGCGTGCGTGCATGCGTGCGTGCGTGCGTACGTGCGTGCGTGCGGGTGTTGTTGCATTGTTGTGAGTCATGCACTGTAGTGAGTATCGGTCCAAAAATGTGTTCCCTGGCTGAAAAAAAATTACCAAAATGTCGGAAAGCCTGGAGAAGAGACAATAAGAGTGGTTGCAGCAAAGTACCATTGATGGGTCTCTAAATAGGACACGTGCAAACGCATAGGCCCTACTGGGAGTCGAACCAGCGACCTCTTGATTTCGGGAACAAGGTAGAAAGAAGAACTTGCAAAGTAAACCATACCTCACGATCTACAGCATGTAGCAAGAAGCCCTCTTTGGATTTCATTTTTTGATGTAGACCGTAGATGCCTGCAAAGTTTCATTTCAATTGATGCAGGGCAAGTGGGCGACGAACCAAAAGCTAGGCAGGACCCACTTTTTATAACATTTCCAAGTACATCTCGGTAATGCACAAGCGTATGAAAACGTGTTATGACTTAATCGATTCCGCCTTTGAATGCGCTTCTTTTGAGCCACCACGCGCCAGAATTCGTCCAGGAAATCAAAAATAATGCGCGATCAAAGTTGTAAATTTTGTCCAAAATGGGGGTCTGCTAAGAGGGTCGAGCTGCCAAACATGGAAATCGGAGCGCTCCCATTGTCGAAAGTGACCTATTCCAGGTCCAGACGAGTAACTTTCATCATTACAGCACAGCCCTGCGACGAACGGTTGAAGCGCCTATAGCTAACAAAATTTCCTCAAAATTACCGAAATTTGAGTTGGCAAATATCTCAAAGTGTGGTGAGAATTTCAAAGGTCATGCAAGCGCCGTGGACTCACCTTCAGAAATAGTTCACGAAACTCAAAAAACATTTGGGGGTTTACTCGGCTTTTTTTTCGAGTTTTACTCTTGTCAGATTTTGGCCCAAAAAACGGCTATGTCCAAGAAATATGAACAAAATCGGCCATAAATCGAGATCCGTAGCACCTAAAGAAATTTCCCTTGGAGGCACAAAGTTGCCATCATATACCGCGTGCTCACGCCAAGTTTTGTCCAAATCGACTGAGGCGTTCCAGAGCGGCGCCCCAAAAAGTGTGTGCAGAACAGGAAAAAAAAAGACACCACTTTTTCGGAACATTTTCGGAAGTTTCGTGTTAATGCGCTAGAGCACCGAAACGCGGGACGGCTTATTCGATTCCGGTCTAGAAGGCGGTTCTTTTGAGCTATCATTCGCCACAATCCGTTCAGGCAATCAAGAGTTATAAGCGACTGAAAATTCAAAAAGCCGCATTGAAGAAGTTGTCACATATTAGGGTTGTACGCTGACGCGTACACCCTGATACACCCAGACATGGAAAATTTTGCCTTTCAGATTTTGCCGTGTAGTTATAGGGAGGGGGGGGGGGGTTATAAACTCTAAGTGGTCTTGGGAGAATGCATAATTATTATCAGAAGCAGCGAGTCTTTTTGGAAGCTTTGTTATCAGAAGCGAGCGAATGCGTTCAGCAGGAGTTTGTACTCTGGACATGTTTCACCATCTGACTTAACTGCTTTACACTTTGCTGCGTACAATTCAATCATGTGCCAGTCAGCCAGCACGCAAGAAGTGTATGGCTTATCAAGTGTAACCATTTATATTTAAGATGTTTTTGAGCATTAAAATTTCAAATCCGATCCTACCACCCACCGCTCCTTCCCCTGGAAAAATATCGGTGGAGGGAGGAGGGTAACCCCACCATACCTGTAACTGGGGGGGGGGGTTGGGGGCCCCGCAGAATTTTGCCAACTCCCCCCCCCAACCCCCCAGGGATTTTCACTCAGTGTAAAACGATAAAAGTGAGTAAATGTTCGTGTATTTCTGCGCTTTTCAGTGATATATGACCATAAAACAGCTAAATAACACTATTTAGACCCTATTTATACCCATTTTTGACCAAAAAGTACCAGTATAACTCAACAAATTGCTGGCTACCCCTCCCACTTTTTGCTCCAGACACCCCCCCAGAATTCGGCCATTTACCCCCCCCCCCCACTCTTCCAGACCCGGTTACAGGTATGACCACCCCAGTTACACACGTGTATGTACTGTGGCATGCGTGCTTCTAGCCCATCAGAGTGTCGTCATCGGAGCAGTCTCCAGTTGAGGAGCAGCCGCAGCAGGCGACCTCCCGCAAGCGACAGCGCGTCAGGGCGCGCGACAAGGCCCCAACGGAACATCTTCACGGGAAGGCGCCAGAACCCGCGAGCGACTATGCCGAGTCGGCCACGGACCCCGACTACGCGCTCTGGCTGCCCCCGGACTCCCAGAGGGGCGATGGAAAGACGGACTTGAACGAGAAACTGGGCTACTGATGGTAGAGACTGGAGAGGGATTGTGAGTTGTCGATTATACTCGCGAAATTTGCAGCGTGCGTTCAAGAAAAGTTTGTACTTTGGGCGCTATAGTTTGTGACCAGACTTGTGCCCAGGTCGGGCCGAAAGAGGGGGGGGGGGCGTAAGTGGCCGTACGAGGGGGATTCCCGGAGTGAGTGAGGGGTAGATGTCCAGAATAGGGAAATTGTGCAGCAAAATAACGTCAAGATTGGGTTTCCAGAAGTAGTTGTGTAGCGTAGCAAGGTATACACATGCAGTTGGCCACAAGCGCCAAACAAGTATAGGTCATTTCTTGTCAATTAATAATGGCGCAAGCAAGAGAACAGACGCGCACGCGTTGCCATAAAATTCGATTGCGGCACGCTTTTTTTTTGCGTCCCGAAAAAACAACTTTCCACAACTGCTTGTTTGGTCATTGGCAAGTCACACAACCGTATCGCGCTTTTTTGATCACTCGCAAGCGCGCGTGCGCGCAATTACCTGCTGCCCAGGTAGCCCAGACTGTGCGCGGCCCCGTATTGATCGGGCAGCTCCATCAGTGCCTGCAGGACAAAGGCAGCGCCGGCGGCTTTCTCCTTGACGACGCTGTTCGACAGACTCCTGCCGAAGACGCTCTTGCGATGTCGAGCTGCCGACGTCGCGCCGTTGTCGGGCACCACGAGACTGGCGGGCCTGCGCACGCGCGCCCGTGGGCATGTGAAACTTACGCGAAAATTGCTTTTTACCGTAAACCCTATAATTATCCCTCCCCCTGGGGAATTGTTTTATTCGAGCTCTAGGAGTGTGTAGAATTATAGGGGTGGGGGGGGCTAATCGTGGGGTTTACGGTAAGTGTGTTCTTTCTGAGAAAGTCGCTTCGTCTTTTTGAACACCTGAACTACCGTAAGACGTAAACCCTGTGATTAGCCACCGGGTGCTAATTGTTTCAATTGGCATGTGCACAGGGGGGGGGACTAATTATTGGGGAGGGGCTGACGATATGGAAAGATCGATGTTTGGGAGCTTTGTTGGCCCGGCTGACTGCATGGATCGGTCTTTGTAGGTGCATACGCACACAGTTTACACCCAACGAACCGTGTTGCGCACACTGCGAACAAACACACTCATAGTCATCATACGCAAACACTGAAAAATGGGCGTTTAGAGTTTAGACAGTGAGTGCTTCGATCGTCAAGGGTGCGGGCAATTATTATACTGAGGCAAATGTACTGGAAAGTCTCCAGGGAGGGGGGGGGGCTAATTATAAGGTTCACGAATTATTCAGGGAAACATGCACGTGGCCATCCCCTCCGGGCGCGCCTGTTGAGCTTGTCAGTGGAGTTGTGCTTGCCCGTGAACGGCAAGTTGGTCGTCGCCAGCATGTCCGAGAACCGCTTTCTGGGTCCACCGTTTCTCGCGCCGTCCGCCAGGTTCGCATGGTCGACCGCGGCGGGGGGCGTGGCCGCCGAGGCGACGGTGTGAGCGTAGTCGACGAATTGAAAGTTGTCAAAGTGGCGCGCGGGGAGGCGGTCGTCGAAGAAGGGCAGCGGCTCGAACGGACCGTCGCCCACGCCCACGTAGACGATGCTCAGCGGCAGCTGCGAGGCGTGCACGAGCGCCTGAGCGGACCCGAGCGATTGAGCATGGAGCATTGAAATGCGGACTTACCCATAATTCCTACAATAGTGCCCCCGGGGCACTCTACTTTCAACCTCTCTTTACCGGGGTCACTATCGGAATTGCATTGCGTTTCTTAGGTGCTCAAATCGTAGGGTACTCCGTGCCATGGGGGTACTATTGCGGAGGGGTCACTATTGGAGAGCCTACGGTACTTTCACCCCCACCCTCATTCTCTGAGGATATTATTGGAGAGGAACGAGCACTGCAATTTGAACCTCATACTTTTTGACCGGTGGGGCAAATTGTGCAACCACATCGTCTATTTTCTAGTGTTTTTTTGGTCATTCTTTCCGTTAAAAATTCGTTTCGTAAATTCATTTCATTGTTCAATTGCCGTAAACAGTCGCTGAAGCGCCTACTATTAGAAGGCCGAATTATGAATTTATGACTCCTACTCCAAGAGCGTCATGTGGAGCGGGAACTATATACTTGACAGCGGGCACAACTTTACCGTATCCGGGGCTACATTAGAGTGGGCGGGAATATGCTTTACTGAAGCATTTACGGTACGCTATTTATGTGTGGGTGTTCTGTTCCTTACTACTCACGTCGGCGGCTTCATGTTCGTCCATTAGCTGGCCGTCCCCGACGACGAGGAGAACGTGGAAGCGGTTGCGACTGCGTTCGACCGCCTCGCACGCCTTCTGGATCGCCGTCGACAGCCGACTGGGACCGGACAGCTCCAGACGACGACACAGCTCGTTGTACCTGGGCCAACCGTTGCGCATACTGTACATACTGTGTGTGTGTGTGTGTGTGCGTGCGTGCGTGCGTGCGTGCGTGCGTGCGTGCGTGCGTGCGTGCGTGCCCGCAAGACGAGACGCTGTTGGATTGGCAAAACTCGGTTGCCGTGCACGCCTCACCAGTGACCGGTGCCCGGCAGCCGAGTTCTGCAGAATTTGGAACTGGAATCACCTGGCTTCGAGCTCCTCGAAGGACACGCACGGCTTGCCGTCTCGTCTGAAGGGAATGAGCTCGTCGGTGGGCGGTTTTGTGGGCCACCAGCTGTCGAGGCGGGTGCGGCGACTTCGGTTGCGGTCTTCGTCGTCGCCGCGTTTGAATTTTCCGCCAAAAGCGTACGCCTCAATTGGGTAGTTGGCCTCCGAGAGGTAAGAAAGCGCGCCGCCCAGCCAATGCAGGCACTGAATTGGGTGGGAACAGCAGATATACATTGCACACACGCGTCTTGCTTGCCGTTGAAGAAAAATTTGGATCGAAAAGCGTTGGTCTACAAAGAATCGTTTTGGCGTTGCATAGTAATCGACAACGCTTCTCTGATCTATATAAAATCTAGCAGATGGTATCCAGTCTGACTTGCTGGTAAGGATTTCTGGCTCCCCTCGTCAGCTGGGCGTGCAGACAGCGTCGCTCAAAGGTTCTGCGCCCTTGCCACTCGTTGCTCGCTGAAACCAACCTCACGTGTCTCTTTGAAATTTCGTGTTTTCCGCAAGAACAGTGGCACATTCAGCTGTTCGTCCACTCTCGTTCAGTGGACTCGCTTCGAATTGACAGTCCGACAGCACAGGACATTGTTGTTGTTGGAGTTGGGAGAGCCGTCACTGCTCTCTAAGTCTATTCTTTGCATATACCACACTTTGGTCTGTTTTTTTATCGAGTACATTTATTGTTGTGAAGCACCATGCATTACCATAAACATTCGCTGTTGCTTCAGTGAATATGTGTGGGAAGGTTCTACAAAGATTCTTTGTTGCAACAATAATTTTTTGTCGTAGCGTGTGCGCAGATCAATAATTGGTTGTTGTGTTCGTCCCAGGAAATTCTTTGTTGCAACAATGATTTTTTGTCTTAGCGTGTGCGCAGATCAATAATTTGTTGAAGATATAGTATTACGGTGACATTCGATAAGTAGTTAGGATGCTGCGCATACCCGCCTTATGTCTAGTGTGCGTCCGTTACTGTGTACAAAAAAGCTCTTACTGGTGAACTTAATTGTACTCACAAGAGGTTATGGGCCCAGCCCACGCGTAAATTAGTTCACAGTAAGGTACAGCGTCCGTGCTGTCGTGGAGTGTTGAAAGAAGCAGTTGAGAAATAGCTGCTGGGTAGCGGAGCCTGCAGAAGAATGGCTGCCGCCGACCGACTCCCGATCGACAAGCTGACGACGGACTGCTGGGCGCAGTGGAAGAGAAAGCTGCGCGTCTACTTGATCGCGAAGGGGCTGTGGGGCGTCGTCAGCGGAGAGGAACTGCGACCTGACCGAGACGCTGACCAAGCCGCCTGGCAGACCAAGGAGAATCAGGCGATGGCGATCATCGTGCTGAGCATCGATAACTCCCTGCTCTACATTGTCGACGAAGCGGTGACGTCAGCCGAATGCTGGACGGCGCTTCGGGGTCACTTCGAGAGAGCGGCCGGAGCGACCAAGCACCATCTCCTGTGCCAGCTGATGGAGATGAAGATGAAGACCGACGACAGGATCGAGACGCACGTCAAGGCGCTGTACGACCTGTGCCGTCGACTGGAGGCCATCAACTATCCAGTCGATCAGCAGCTGAAGGTGACGGTGCTGCTACGATCTCTGCCTGAAGAATATGCCATGATCAGAACCAGCTTGGCTCTGAAAGGGGACGAGCTCACGCTGGAGGAGGCCGTCCAGGCGCTGATCACGCACGAGCAGCAGGCTCATCGGCCTCCGACATTCGCCGACGACGGAGCGATGTTTGCGACCAGAACTCGCGGTCGACACGACTTGTTGCAAGGAGGAGAAAGAAGCGGCAGAAGCTTCAACCAGCAGTGTGGAGGCAGGAGGGTCACCTGCTACAACTGCGGCGAAGTGGGTCACTTCAAGCGTGACTGTCCGAAAGCTAGACAACACGGAGCGGCGAGAGTGGCACATGACGATGAAGATCAACTTCTCATGGTGCTACCAGCGCAAGGCAGAAGAATCGACTCGTGGATCATCGATTCTGGCGCGACCTCGCATATGACTTGCGACGCGAGAAACTTCTTCGACTACAAGAAGTTTGAAGAGCCGCGCACGGTTTGGACAGCTGATGGACGACAGCTCCAAGCGATCGGCTCAGGACGAGTGAAAATCCAGACGATGGTCGGCAGAGTCATCAAGAAGATCACGGCGACCGACGTGCTCTACATCCCGGCTTTGGAACACAATCTTTTGTCCGTACAACAGATGAATTGCCGAGGAGTGAATGTCCTCTTCAGCAATGGAAAGGTGTCCATCCATCACGGAAGAACTGGCGACTTGTGGGCAACGGCAACGAAGAAGGGAAAGCTGTTTGTCCTGGATGTCCCGAAGTGGACTGAAACCGAGAAGAAGCCGTCGGGTCGATTGAAGGCCACCGTCGAGGATAGTGCGATGATGGCGACTGAGGACCACTTCAAGGTCGAGAAGATCGTTCGACACGATCATCTCGAGGAGGAGGAGTGCGACTGCCTGCACAAGATCGAGCCAGAGCAGCGGCAGCACGCGCGAGACGCGACAAAGAAGACGGCTGCAGAGCAGAAGCGCAAGAAACTCAAGGCGAAGATGGCGCTCGACAGCGAGGAGGAGAAGACGATCAAGGGCGACGAGCAGCAGCTGGCCGTCGTCCACGTCTACGTCAACACGCGCCTGCACTGCAACGGAGAGAGAACGCGACGCCGCTACACCGACAGAGACAAAGCGGGTGTCGACAACTACCACCTCAAGAATATCACCGAGGAGGAGTGTTGAAGATATAGTATTACGGTGACATTCGATAAGTAGTTAGGATGCTGCGCATACCCGCCTTATGTCTAGTGTGCGTCCGTTACTGTGTACAAAAAAGCTCTTACTGGTGAACTTAATTGTACTCACAAGATAATTTGTTGTTGTCTTCTTTTTGTCATCTCTGTTATTTGTTCAATTTGTTTGTTTGTTGTTGAACGTGAGAAGCTTGCGCTGCGTGCCAGGATCGCGACAACCAGCAGCAGCCAACTGGATGGCCAGGTGATAGTTTTCGCGTCCGTGAAAGTCGCAGTCGGCAAGAAGCGTCCGCAAGTGAGTGGCGCGCTGTTGGCTGTGGAGCGGTCCAGCAGAAAGACGAACTGGTGGAACAGTCGGTACCAGACTGGGAAGCGCAGTGCTGGTTCGCCAGGATGTTCAAGGAACTTGGCGGGTGCAACAGCGGCAGACGAATCCATTATCGCAGGTCACGCCAATGTTGTGTTCTCGTCCGGGTGTGCGATACGTTTCCTGTACACGGACGTTTATCGTCTCTGACGGAGTTGCGGAGCGCAAAACCCAAGACTGCCCTCCTCACGATCGGAGGGCCGCGCCGACAGAGCGAGGTGGCGCATCCATGAAGCGGCGTTGATGGCGGAGACAATGGGGCGGCCAGAGGCGCCTTAGCCGTAAATGGACGCCGACAAAGACAGTTGTAAACAATCGCGATTTACTGGCGCAGAGCGATTGTTATGAGGCGGCGCGCCAAAGAAGAGAGCGCCGCCATTACCGTACTACGTACATTAAAGAATAATTATTGTTTTAATCAGAAACACGCATTGCGCCACAGATACCACGACTATTTCAAAAAAGCGGTTGGGGCTTTCACCCACTCCCCGAAGGGAGGCACCTGGCCCAGCCCAGCCTATGTATTGCCACAACAAAGTATTTTCTTTGTTTTGCCCAGAACAAAGAATTAATCATTGTTGGAAACAAAGAATGGGGTAAGAGAGTGGCCAATACATTGCAGCACACCCATCTCCATGACCCTTTTCCGTCTGAAGCCGCATATTTAGCCATAGACATTCGGAAGAACGCCGTCTGTAGTCTAGGGCAGGGTCAGCAGCGAGCGACAGACCTCGATCTGGTGGCTCCATTAAGAATCGAACCCAGAACCGTGCGCGCACAAGAGGCCGATTCCCTACCGCTATGTTAGGCCATGCTTGCCCACTGACCGGAGAAGTCGACGGCGACGAGAATACGACAGGCGCCGTCGAGACCTGCGGCCGCGAGGGCGCGCGCGACCGCCTCGACGGTCGAGAAGCGGTCGACAAACGCCTCGAAGGTCGGCGAGGCGGGCGAGGCGGGCAGGAGCTGCGTGAACAGCGAGCACTGGCGGTAGCGGCGCTGCTGGCGCGTCGACGACTCCCCCGTGGAGCGGAGACGGTCGATCGCTGCAAGGAAACGCTGAGAAATTGGTGCGAGGCTGAAGGGAAACGAGCACAGACGCGCGCGCCGGCACGCACGCACGCACGCACGCACGCACGCACGCACGCACGCACGCACGCACGCACGCACGCACGCACGCGCGCACGCGCACTCGACACACGCACGCACACAAGCAACTCTGTACAAACCTAGCTTCTTGTTCTTGAGCCAGTGCTTGAACAGCGCAACGAACGTCGTCACGGCCAGTAGGAAACAGAGTCCAGATAACATCTTTGGTCATTCTCCGCACACGCGTTCTCGTCAGTGGCAAACGCAACGCGCGTTGTCGGTGGCTGGCGCCTTGGCGCCGCCGACAACTTCTAAATGCACGTGGAATGTATTACCTTATGTATGTACACACGTGTGCCGACTGGCGGGGGTCTTAAAATGGATTAGGCTCATGAGAGGGCTGCGGGTGGGCGAGGCGGCTCGGCTTTGAATTGCCACTGGGGGGTTTCTGTGCGCTGCTCTATATGATACAGCAAGCCGCTCTGTGTCGGCGTCTCTATATTCACATTGGCGCCATGAGCAAATGAACGCCGGGGGCGTCTTATCTGTTCTCGGCGTACATGTATGTACGTACGTACAGACAGACACGTTCGTGTGTCACACTCACGGACGCACGCACGGACGCATGTCGCATGGCGGTGTTGCATATGTCGCAAACGTTGTCACCAACGGCGCATGTTTTATGTATGCAATGTCATTCGCAAAGCACACAGACACACAGACACACAGACACACACACACACACACAGACACACAGACACACAGACACACAGACACACACACACAGACACACACACAGACACACACACAGACACACACACAGACACACAGACACAGACACACACACACACACACACACACACACACACACACACACACACACACACACACACACACACACACACACACACACACACGCACGCACGCACGCACGCACGCACTCACGCACGCACGCACGCACGCACGCGCACCACACACACACACACACACACACACACACACACACACACATACACACACACACACACAGAGGCAAGCACCCAAAGGGCGGGCTTCCCTAAGCCAACAACGAACCAACAAAGTGGATTAGGGCAATGGAGGTAAGTAGACGCGACAGGAATCAATATTGAGTACGTGAGAGAACGAATCCAATCCGACACATGCGTTTGTTTGCCCGGCAGGCAGGCACCCTCACATCTGCAAAGCAAATACTAAAAAAAATATGGCTTGGCTGCGCTGTGCTGTGCTGTGCTACCACAACTTTCTCAACAGGCAGAAATGCAGCGCCACTTGAAAATCAATGGCAACTCAAATGATTGATTGTGCGAATTATATAGGCTAGTAGTCAGTAGAAAGAACCGTTTTGAATGTTCAATTGTTGAAACTTTCATCATTTAAGTGAGAATTTAGGCTGAATTTTGTGCTGAAATTGAGTAGTAACTAGAAATCCAAACAGTTAACTTCATGGATTGGCGAAGTAGCCACTTAGTGTTTGTACGTACGTACAAATTCCTGTAGCAAAACTTTTTGTTTGAATTCGCTTCGTGTTTAGGTATCTGCCGTGTGGTGGTAATGCACAACAACAACAACAACCTTCTTACCCTTACGATCAGTATGTTTCGGCCGTCAAGTGCGGTTTTCGTACGACACTGACAACCGCGTACACGGTGTTTGGCATTGAGAAGGTGTAACGACTATCACATTGCCGATCTGTGATGCGAACATGCGAACACATTCCAGTATGTACCTACGCACACGCCGACACTTTCCTATTCCTATAGTCCTAATCACCGCCTACCATCTCTACTGAACCTTGGATACCTATTATACTGTTCGCATGAGCAGACACCACATGTAATGCAGTATTAGATGGTACTACACACAATCCATAGTGAGTTTTATGTGGCGCATTGTGTTCCACGCTGCTGAGCGATCCGTTTAGGCGTCAAGCAACCGAGCATAGTCTGGTGCGCTTTCTGTGTACATTGTATGTACATGTACATGTATGTACCTGCTGCTCCTTATGACGGGTGGGGGAGAGGGCAGCGTTACCTTGGGTGGGGGAAGGCCAAAATATTGTCTACACTTTGGACTTTGGTTTGTGAGAGGGTGGCTTGGTGAACTGAATATGTATACCTGAATGAAGGTCGGGGGGAGGGACAGGTACAGGTATGGCTGAAGGGCCGAAGCTGGCAACATCCAATGTACAGCTTTCCTGCCGTTGGCACGATAGATAAGCCCGCGCTCATAATAAGCTAGGTACATACATACTGTCATGGAAGGTACCAGAACTGTACGAGAGGGAGAGAGCTAAGGTACAACGTAGATAGTAAGAAGGCTAGGGTGTGCTCGCTTGCTGCCCCAGCGCTAGTTGCCGTCGCCCTCATAAGCCGCTTTTCACCGTGAGCGCTCTTGCACACACTCCGTAAACAACGTATAAACGGTTGAAAAACAAAAAAATGGAAAAAGACCAGAAAAATGAGATTACAGACGCTTCGAGACAAGAACAAGACCAAGCGGGACAAAAGGAGAACATGGCAAAGGGTCCCGAGCACACCAGGCTGCTCAAGAAGAAGGAAAAGGGCGAAACGTACGTCATTTTCTAGGCGATTTTTTTTCGATTGCGACATTGCAACTCTTCAATTGTTGCGATTGCGATTCAACTCGATTGCGATTGCAACTCTTCAATTGTTACATCCAGGTGGGCGGTGTTTGACGCCAGGCAATGCCGGCTCCGCCGTTTCTCCTGGCTTATCATGCGTGATTTGTGGAATAGGAGGCGTGCGAGTGTGGTGTAGTGGTTAGCATCCAGGCCCGGAAACCCTGAGACCTGGGTTCGAATCCCAGCACTGCAATCGCCTTTTTTCCACAACTCTTCAATTGTTACATCCAGGTGGGCGGTGTTTGACGCCAGGCAATGCCGGCTCCGCCGTTTCTCCTGGCTTATCATGCGTGATTTGTGGAATAGGAGGCGTGCGAGTGTGGTGTAGTGGTTAGCATCCAGGCCCGGAGACCCTGAGACCTGGGTTCGAATCCCAGCACTGCAATCGCCTTTTTTCCACAACTCTTCAATTGTTACATCCAGGTGGGCGGTGTTTGACGCCAGGCAATGCCGGCTCCGCCGTTTCTCCTGGCTTATCATGCGTGATTTGTGGAATAGGAGGCGTGCGAGTGTGGTGTAGTGGTTAGCATCCAGGCCCGGAAACCCTGAGACCTGGGTTCGAATCCCAGCACTGCAATCGCCTTTTTTCCACAACTCTTCAATTATCAATTAGAGTTTTATTAGAAAGTCAATGATGACGATATTCAGTCGCTCAGCGGCGAACGGGTAAAAACAGTCCATTAATTTAGAAAACGCCACAAAGACAAGCCGAAGCATCCGGACTCAATACCTTATACCAAACTCGTGAGTGCTGATTTGTCGATTTTGTCACCTACAATTTCTATATTTTTCATAGGTATTACCTACACCTCATTTTTTAGAAAATTCACCCGGAGCGGCAAACAGCCTCAGGCTCAGTCTCTGCACGAACTAAATGCGTTATGCTCAAACGCAGGTCTCCCGACTAAATCTCGTGCCTATTAGACACAGACAATGAATCCTTTTACTTCACTCTTCTCAATCCGCCCGTTTTCTTCAGTTCCAATACGCCAGCGGCAACGACTACATTCTCCTGCCGATGGGCATCCTCTGCGGGGTCGTTTTCGGAGTCGCCTCGCCGCTGTTCGCTCTGATTGTCGGAGCGAACAATGACCTGTTCGTCAACGCCCACAATCTCATGCTGATGGAGCACCACAATGGCACCATGAGTCCCACGGCCAGACCCGTGCCCCAGGGCTTCACGACCGAGAGTTTTATGACGCAAATCACCTGGGTGGCCATTTACAACTTTCTGCTCGGTGGATTGATATTTGCGAGCGCGACGCTTATGGTTGGTGGTGACGGTCCACGCGTGCGTGCGTGCCGGTGCGTGCGTGCGTGCGTGCCGGTGCGTGCGTGCGTGCCGGTGTGTCGTGTGCCGGTGCGTGTGTGTGTGGGTGCGTGTGTGCCGGTGCGTGCGTGCGTGCGTGTTTGCGTGCGTGCGTGCGTTGGATTCGTTCTCACGTCTCAATATTGATTCTGTCGCGTCTACTTACCTACATTGCCCTAATCCACTTTGTTGGCTTAGGGAAGCCCGCCCTCTGGGTGCTTGTGTGTGTGCGTGCGTGTGTGCGTGCGTGCGTGCGTGCGTGCGTGCGTGCGTGCGTGCGTGCGTGCGTGCGTGCGTGCGTGCGTGGTCATCCAAGCCGACCTAATTTAGACACTCTGTTTCATCTGGGCCAGTGAGAATCAGACTCTGCGCATTCGAAAGGCGTTCTTTGCGTCGATTTTGCGCCAAAACGTGGCCTGGTTTGACGACACAAGGACGGGAGAGCTGACGAGTCAGTTCTTCGAGTAAGCGATTTCTCCATCGTCATTCCTGCGGGCGATTCGGGCTCGTCAAACCCACTCAAAGTATTTAAAGCACTGAGGCTATACAAGCCTGTGGGTGCGCATGTAAAACGTCGTTCCTGTCTTAGTCGGGTTCATGATTTTTCGCCTTGTGCCTTTTGAAGACGTGCCTTTTTGCGTGGCGTTAGTCAACCTAGCGCAGGTTGTGTTCGGCTCTGGCGGCCGCCTAGAACTTGGACGGTTTCGCTGTAGCTTTTTCAAGAACCCTTTCTCTGTTGCCTACCTATAGTTGCATCGAGTTTACGATTACCGTAAGTTGAGTTGACCGAAAATCTTCTAACAGTGCCCTCGGGCCACTATTTGTAAGGGGGCGCAATAGAATAGGCTACTGGAGGACGTTCATACCGTATACCCGTGCAACGCACGGTTGCTGTTGCAGCAACATGGAGCGGATCAAGGAGGGCATCGGCGACAAGCTGGGCTTGAGCCTCGTGTTCGTGGTCCAGGTGGTGACGGGCTACGCGATGGGCTTCTACTTCAACTGGAAGCTCGCAGCCATCATGCTCGTCGTCGACGGACCACTGCTCGCCGTCTTCGGCTACCTGCTGGGAGGGGTGCGTGACGGAACGAATAGAATGTCGGAATCTTGTGGACCCTCCTCCCTCCTAGCCAACCCATCCCCCACCCTCCTCCGACTGTTTGTTTCTCTGTCGCGTGTCCCCGTTCCCACCACTTCCACTCACTAAACGTCAGGTCGGACCCGCCTTCAATTCCTCAATCAGCAGGTTCCAAATCCGATTTTCTTTGCGTTTGGTGCAAATGGTGGTGCACTTCATTGTCACTGTTTTCGCTTGCCCAAACATCTGACACTGTTACACAAGCCAACATATCGCTGCCCTCCTGTCCCAATCAAAACCCTCACTCCAACTCCACTCCACTCTCTCTTTCTGCAGCTCATGCAAAAGGCGGCCGTCCGAAGCACGGCCAGTTATTCGCGGGCGGGCGCGGTGGCCGAGGAAGCGCTGGCCTCGATCCGCACCGTGATGGCGTTCAACGGCCAGAGGAGGGAGCTGGGCCGGTACCGGTCGGCGCTGGAGAGGGGCAAGCGCGAGGGCGTGCTGCTGGCCGCCTACCAGGGCCTGGGCGTCCTCCTCAGCTTCCTCGTGCTCATGGGCGCGCAGGGCGTCTCCTACTGGATCGGCGCGCTCATGATCAACGCGGGCGAGACCGACGTCAAGACCTTCCTCGTGGTGCGTGCATTGTGGAGTGTCCCAAAACCCTCTAAGAGTGCTTGGAACACGCCTTCGTGCCGCCGCCGCACGCACGCACGCACGCACGCGCAAACCACCACCGCACGCACGCACCGGCGCCGCACGCACGCACGCACGCACGCACGCACGCACGCACGCACGCACGCACGCACGCACGCACGCACGCACGCACGCACGCACGCACCGGCACGCACGCACGCACGCACGCACGCACAAATGGCAATGTGCACATGTGTACAGGTGGTTGTCTCTATCGGCATCGGCTCCAAGGCGCTGGGGATGGCGGCTCCTCAGTTCTCCGTCCTCATGACGGCGAGGGGCGCCGCGGCAGCAGTCTTCAACGTGATCGAACGCGTACGCTCTTTTCTTTATTGGGGGGTGTTTATTAATTTTTGCTACTGAAGATCAATCATTCGCTTTAGATTCCAGAGATCGACGCCTACTCCAAACAGGGTGACAAGATCAAGGATTGCAGAGGGCAGGTGGCCTTTCAAGACGTCAGCTTCAGCTACCCCAGTCGCCCGTCGGTTCAGGTGCTTGCTTTCGAAAAAGTAGTGAGTCGACAATTTGATTTTTTAATTAAAAAATACAGGTTCTGAAATCGGTTAGCTTCACCGTGGAGCCGGGACAAACGGTGGCCCTAGTAGGCCACAGTGGCTGCGGAAAGTCGACAATCGTCAAGCTGTTGCTCAGATTCTACGATCCTACTAGCGGCAAGGTTGACTGCGTATACTTTGTATACGAAGACTTTTTGTATAGGGCAGTGGCGTAGCCAGAACTTGATTTCGGGGGGGGGGGGGAAGTCCAATTTCGGTCAAATACTCTACGTTGCAACAGGGGGTACCCTGTCGAATTTTTTGTACATTGCACCATTTCGGCTGGGGAAGCTTTAGACACTCTCTAATCCAATCTGTTTACGCGCTTTGCGCTCGTTTGTCTGACTACATGCACACCTAAACGTTAGAAATGTTGTCAAAACGGTCGATTTCCGTGCTCAAAATAGCGCCGCTGGCACATTTTTTAGAGTAGCGTAACGAACTTTCACGGTTTTTTATGCAAAACAATGCGCCGCAGGCGAAAATTTGGCTCTTTAGTGTCGTTTTCATCATTATTTGCATTGAAATTGAGAAAAATGCCGATATTGGCACATTGCAACAGAGGGTACCAAGTAAAAAAAATTTTGCTTCGGAGAATTTCGGGGGGGGGGGAGCTTCCCCCCTTCCCCCCCTTGGCTACGCCACTGGTATAGGGTAGAATTTTTTTCAAATTTTGCAGTGTTTGTACTACCATTTATTGTTGCTTGTGTACTACTGTAGCGTAGTGTGTATGGCCTAGGTACAGCTGCACCTGTGAGTGTAACCATGTGCGATATGACAATGTCTGCGATTTACCCAAAGGCGATAGACAATAGTAGTTTTTGCCACACAGGGCACTATGGCACTCATAGTTTCTGCCTTACCCGCCACTATTAGAAGGGGGGATAATAAAAGTAGGTCACTATTCGTGTACTTCTGGAGTGTTTACGACAGCGGACTCTTCACGCTTCCATGTAAACAGGAGCTGCGGTTCTCAGTAACACTCTAGTTGGAACCGCTTTAAAGTATGACCTACACATATATATATATATACACGTAACTGTCATTTCCAGATCACAATCGACGGCCGCTCACTGCCCGAGCTGAACATTCGATGGCTGCGTCGGCTCATTTCAGTGGTGTCTCAGGAGCCGGTGCTGTTCGACGACACCATTGAGCAGAACATCCGATACGGCAATGAGGGAGTCAGCAAGAAGGAAATTGTCGACGCCTGCGTGCAGGCCAACGCCCACGAGTTCATATCCACGCTGCCGCAGGTGGGGAGAAAGAATAACGACGAATGCGTGCGTGCCGGTGTGTGCGTGCCGGTGCGTTCGTGCGTGCCTGTGCGTGCTTGCATGAGTGGGGTGACTTCTCGGAGTGCGCTGCCTCCCAGGGCTACTCGACTCTGGTGGGCGAGCGAGGCGCGCAGCTGTCGGGCGGCCAGAAGCAGCGGCTGGCGATCGCGCGCGCGCTCGTGCGGCGTCCCAGGATCCTGCTGCTGGACGAGGCGACCTCCGCGCTCGACTCCCACTCCGAGGCTGCCGTCCAGCAGGCGCTCGAGGTGGCGGGCCGGGGCCGGACCACCCTGGTGGTCGCCCACCGCCTCTCCACCATCAAAAAGGCCGACAAAATCGTCGTGTTCGAGCACGGAGCGATCCGGGAGTGGGGCCGACACGACGAACTCATGACTCGCGAGGACGGAGTGTGGGCGAACTCTATTTTTTTTTGGATTGGCGCTCGTTTGCGTCAATATGCGGGAGTAAGGCAAATGAATGAATTCAGGTACAAGGGATTGGTTGAGGCGCAGGCTCTGAATGAGGTCGTTGACAGCACATCCTGCGACGACAACGTCAGCGCGATCGTGTCGACTAGCTTGGCAGAGGATGGTGAGGTTCAATCTCGGCTAACGAATGTCAGCTCGCAGCCACAGCTCAAACACTGGGCTCTAGGTTCCACACGTTTCTCCACGTTTGTTGAGACTGGTTCTTGGTTTGCAGTGTCTGATACTGTGTAGTTACTGACGCAACGAAACAGTCCACTTTGCAAGAGAATCTCGCATGAGTCACTCTTTGCATAGGGAAACCTAGAAAAATGTTCGACTGTTCGTTGCGTTCATCGCAGCCGTAGGCATGCCCACATTCTCCACCATTCAATCGGTCCATTCAAATGCACCGTTACTCATTACAAAGGCACCTTTGCAGAGGACGACGACACGCTCTCCTTGTCTCGACGTCGTCGTCACCGTCGACGCCGTCCCGAGCGCGACTTCACCAGCGACTTCCGAGGGTCGCTCTCATCCCTGCACTCGTTCGACTCACGCACCTTTGGCACCTACGCGGCGCCTCCGCGGGGCGATGGTGCCGCTCAAGACGACGAACAAGAGGACCAGCCTGCGGATGCGGAATCGGAATCGGGACGCCGCAGCGCCGCGACGCTGGGGGAGATCCTGGCGGCGGCGAGGGGCAACTGGACGCTGCTGCTGCTCGGCTGCGTGGTCTTCGGTCTCTTCGGCCTGGGCAGACCGTTCTTCTCGTACATCGACGCCATCACGCTCGACGTACGTGCGTGTGTCCGTTGTTGATTAGGAGCAACGCTAGGATGCCGTCAATTTTGGGTCCCATATAGCACACCCATCTCCGTGACGCCTTCCCGTCTTGAGCCGTATAATTAGCCAAAGACATTCGGAAGAACGCCATCTGTAATCTAGGGCAGCGACACCAAGAGAAAGTCCATTGAAAGGGAAGTCCTCGATCTAGTGCTTCCATCAAGAATCGAACCCAGGACCGTGCGCGTAAAAGGCCGATTCTCTAACACTAGGCCATACGCTGCCCTGCGTGTGAGCGTGCGTGCGTGCGCTTCTGCACTCTCCATAAATCCTGGATTGCAGATGCTCGCGAAACGTGGCGACGCGCTGGTCAACAGCGGCATACGCATCGGCCTGCTCTTCGCCTGTCTCGGCCTCTACATCGGCGTCACGAATCTGACGGGCGTGAGCCAGTTTTTTTTCTCGTTTCGGCAGCTCAAAAAAATCAATTCTGCTCAGAGCGTACTGTTCGGCTGGGCGGGCGAGCGGTTCACGATGCGGCTGCGCATGTTGGTCTTCGAGAACGTTCTCCGGCAGGACGCCGCCTACTTCGACGCGGCCAGTCGGTCCACTGGTCGACTCTGCGCCAGACTGGCGAGTGACGCGAGAAACGTCAAGGCCGTGAGTTGCGAGCGAGCGCAAACGCACCGACACGCACTGGCACGCACGCACGCACGCAGGCGATCGACGCGCGTCTGGGCAACGTGTTCGCGGCCGTGGTGGCGATCGCGACGTGCTTCTGGATCGGCTTCTACGTGCACTGGAAGCTGGCGGCCGTCGGCTGCGTCGTCTTCCCCCTCAACACGCTCGCCTTCTACCTGGACAAGCGAATGAACACGGGACGCAGCAAGGACATTGCACAGCAGATGGAGTCGAGCGGCAGGGTTAGGAGGAGGAGACCAATGTCGTCAACCGCAACTCTAGTCTGTCTGAGGTGCGGCGACGGTTCAGCTGGCGACGGAGGCGATCGAGAACGTCCAGACGGTGCAGGCGCTGACGCTGGAGCCGGCGCTGCAGCGGGAGCTGGCCGCGCAGCTGGTGGGGCCGTGTCGGGCGGCCGTGAAGCGCGGCCTCGTCCAGGCGCTGTCCTACGCGATCGTCAACTCGCTCGCCTGCTTCGCCTACGGACTCGCCTTCTGGGCCGGCGCCTACTTCGTCACCGTCGACGAGATCACGCCCGTCAACGTCTTCCTGTGAGCGCCAGCAACGTAGAGTCTACAATACTGCGCATCCGCGATCACCCGCCTCGTGTCCAGAGTGGTCTACGCGATCGGCAACACGTCGAGCGAGATCGGCAACGCGATCACCTATCTGCCGGAATACGTCAAGGGCAGAAGTGCGGCTGCGCTCATATTCGACATGCTGTCGGTGAAGCCGGCGATCGACGGCCTCTCCGACGCCGGTCTGAAACCGGTTTGTCTCGCATCTTGCTATTTCGGTGCGTTGCTTATTGAACCGGTTTCGATATCTCAGGAGCTAGAGGGCCGAGTCCAGTTCCACGACGTGGACTTTAGCTATCCGCTGAGAAAGGAGGCGACGGTGCTGACGGACTTCGACTTCTCCATCGAGCCGGGCCAGACGATGGCGCTGGTGGGAGCGAGTGGCTGCGGCAAGTCGACCGTCGTCAGCCTGCTCGGACGCCTCTACGACGTCGACAGCGGCAGCATCGTCAGCTTGACTTTTCCTTTCTTGATTGCACAAACAACTCCGTTCACCAGGTGTATCCCTCTCAATTGGTGCAGTGCAGTGCAACCAATCTTCCTCCCACACTGATTTGCAATGGTGCCCCAGTCCTGCAGGCCCTCAAACTGTATAAAAGACTCCATGAACTCCAAGAATACCTTGTTGTTCTGCAGAAAAAAAATACAACAAGAAACGTGCCATTTGCAGACGGTCGATGACTTCGAGTTGCGTTCCATCAACGTGCAGTACCTCCGGAGTCGAATCTCGGTTGTCAGCCAGGAACCAACACTCTTCAACTGCTCCATCGCTGAGAATATCGGCTACGGCCTCAGCGAGGAAGAAGCCACTAAGGAACGCGTCCGACAAGCGGCCAAGGATGCCAATATTCACGACTTTATTGTTTCCCTGCCCAATGTAACTCTATGCAGTTGCAGATTAGAACGAAACAAAAACGATAAAAAAATTCTAATCTGCAACTGCAGGGTTACGAAACAACGGTGGGCGAGCGTGGCACGCAGCTGTCGGGCGGCCAGAAGCAGCGCGTCGCGATAGCGCGCGCGCTCGTGCGTCGGCCGAGAATCCTACTTCTGGACGAGGCGACCTCGGCGCTCGACGCCGAGAGCGAAAAAGTCATTTTTATTCATTTTTCAAAAAAACAACTGCACCAAAATTGCAGGTCGTGCAAGCGGCGCTGGACGACGCTCGCAAAGGGCGGACGTGCATCGTCGTCGCGCACAGACTGTCGACCGTGCAAACTGCCGACGTGATCGCTGTCGTCAGAGATGGGCAAATTCTAGAAAAAGGTAAGTTACAGTATTTCAAACACTTTTCAACACGTAGGAAGTATCGCCAGAGTATTGAACAGAACAGAACAGAACATCAATGTTTGTTATCACCCTCGCTCTTCTAAGCTCAAGGGGGGGGGGGTCACCACCTGTTGCTCCCCCATCTAAGCACGTCCAAGAAGCACTTCTTTCCGCAGCTTGGAGCATTTTCTTTTCTAGAGTCGCGGACACATGCAATGATGACCAAAAGTGACTTTTCTAGAACATCTGTTCAGACACGAAAAAGCACATTACGCAACTCGAACAGCACGTTCAGGTAGCCATCAAGAGCTGCTGCACCTGAAAGGTGATTACTATCGACTGACGAAGCGACAGAATTTGGGTACCGAAGCAAAGACAAAGTGAACTGACTTGTGTAGCGGTAGAAATGTGTTCAATTGTTTGTTGCTGCAGCCACCTGTTATAAGTGGACATGTGTCAGGTACTATGCGACGGGCCTGCTGGTGCACAAGCACAACTGGTTTTCGAAGGCGCTGGTTGATTATGCAAATACATACAACTACAATACTGGTATGCACGCTTTTGTCGCTGATTGCAAACAGCGGGCGTCATCATTGAATACGCTTCTCCCTCTACAAACGATTAAAGAAATGAACGTGCGGCAGGTTCAATGCAAAACGTGGTGAAATAACCGCAAGCCGCGAAGAAAATTTTCAGCAAAAAAATCTCGGCATTGTTTTGGCAATTTCCGAACCGCAAATTTTTGAACGGAAAGCGAAGCGAACCGAAAGCGAAATAATATCCATCAAAATGTATCGATCTATTCCATAAGAGCAGCTATACAACCTAGGCACGTACACGGCGGACTACGCGTGACTACTACCTATGCAAAGGCTTCGATTAGGCATCCGAAATGTCGCTGCGCATAACATCCATTCGGATGGACTAGTCAATAACCATACGAATTTCGGTACAGCGCCATGTGCATGCACAGCTTTCGCAGCTCGATCGGTCGATTCGCCTACAGTCAGTCAGTCAGTGCTCCCACATATGTACCAGGCGGAATAGCAGAGGGGAACTCTACATACGGCGCGTGAAGGAAGCAGCGTCACTAGCAGAGACTCGACATTCAGCTGTCAGTTTTCTAACCGTGAGTGAGCCGAGTGCTTGAAAGCGGTGTAGAAGCAGAATTAGGTAATTCAAACGTGCGTCATGCAGTAGAATAGTGCTCTTTGGACCGCAAGAAACGCTAATTCAGTAAGTCATGTAAATTCAAGTAAATTCGCTAAGTCGAAAGAAGGAGTATGACAGTCTGACAGATGTCGACATTTTACACATGGGGCTTGAAGAGGTGTGGCGCGCGTCGCTTATTGCGGGGATGGGTGAGGGGGGGGGGGGGTTGCAAAAGAGTTGATTGACAGGGAGCCTAATTTGCCTGTTTTCAAATACCAAAGAATTGCGTAGGAAACGAAAGTCCGATTTAGATGTGGGCCCAGCCGCTGCTGCTCGCCTGCGCTATAACACTGGCTGCGTCGCCTCTGTTTGCGCGCGCTGACGCACTCACCAAGGAGGACATAAAACAATACGCATCGGACTTTAAAGATGACATGTGTCGAATCAGCTCCACATCGAAGCTCAGCGGCTGGTCAGTTGAACAAATCGCTGCTTCTTATACCGCAGTCATTTGCTTGCACTGTAGTGCTGTTCAGAGTGCACTGGAAAAGGCCTAACAAACATTGTCAACATTTTCTAATCGGTGAAAAACGCTTACAGCTACTAGGGGTAATTAGGGTCATGTTCTGCCCGATTACAACCACCTGACTGCCTGCATGGAATGCTACCTCTGCTGGCCAGCAGTCGGTGGCAAGACGACATCTTTAGGGAGAGAGTTCGTTTTAGGAAGTTGTTGAGCCGCGGCCGTGGCAAGAAGTGCGGCACCGCCTTCGTGTCCACGCTGTCCGTGGCGATGGGCCGTTGCGAAGACGCGGATCTGCACATCGTCACGCGCGAGACAATCACCGCCCGATGCATGAAGGGACTCGGTA